>VUJU01001230.1:0-63730 GCA_009835225.1 Aphis craccivora | reverse complement strand
TATAATATAGGTACTCAGTACTTACTGAACGGCCTGATGGGATGGTGTCCCCACAAGTAGGTCCTCTTCACCGGCGACAAGTAGCTGTTTCTCAGATAAGATTTTGCGGGTGGCCTGTACGATGAACTACTTGGAGTAAATGGTTTCAAGTGTGGGTATTCCCACCACCACGGGTCCCGGACGTATCTGGATCTGGGTGTGTATACGCTCGGCTCGAACAATTCGGACAGTGGTCGTCTCTTAACGCCACCGGTTGAGTAAATAGGTAATCCTATTGTAGAACAACAACGTAAAAACATTAAAAATCACTCTTTGTTATACGTATTATACGCATTACGCGATCAACGTTTTGTGGGCTAAACGTTACAATTTTGTTTGTGCTTTGATATTTTCCAGCGATCAGTTGAGCCGTGTAAAATTCAATATTACCTACGCCGTTAGATGATAACCGGATTGGAATGAAATGTGACTCAAATATTATATACCTTAATACCTACACCCTCGATTTTAGGTATATATTATATACGAGTAGGTAAAATAATATAGATACAAGAACATTCATTATTAAAATAAACAATTAACATTAGTAAAAATATATTTTTTTACACGATATTCAAAACGTTATTAAATAACATATTTTATGAAAAAAAAAAACTTTATATATTTTACTAGGTATTTTTTGTCATTATTGTTTTCCTATTTTTTTACTTGTTTAATTCTTTGATTAGAAAAAAAATGTTTTTCAGAGAATTCGTTGTATAAAAATCAAATTTTAAACCAACACTTTTTGGGTTATAAGCATTTATAATTATCAGAATCGTGTGGCACATAGGTAGTACCTCATCGATAGTTTATCCACTAGGTGCTCTATTTAAACTTTAAATCATAAAAATTGTCTACCTAATTTTTTTTTTTATAAAAATGTATTATAATTTTTAAATTATGTAAAAAAATTTTTTTTTTTAAACGTTAATAATTTTTGATATAAATAATGAGTGTTTTACCTTAAAGTAATAACCTTGTTAGGATTATTTGAACAACAAACTACGAATGCATAAACGGTCGTAAATCGTAATGACGTAGTTTTTTTTTTTAACAGACATTAGCAATGTTTATTTTTTTTTCATACAAAAACGCTCATTATGTTCAAAACGCATTTCCTCGTTAATATCTAATAGACTATACGCTTTTAATAGACGAACAATATGCGTTAATGACTGTTTAATAAGCTGCGTGTCTTATTGCAATGAATATCTCATTAAGTCTTTTTTACCGCTGTTTTCATATTTTCTTAAACGCTATACAAGTGTAATACTTATACAGGAACTCTTACTTTACGTAGTTCACCTATGATCTATATACGGACAATATCATATTATGTTTTTTGGCTCAAATATTTGACGTAAGAATAAATTTTTTTTATTTTAAATTATTATGCTAGACTCTATTTTAGGTCTATAATGTAAGTTATTTTTTTTCTTTGAAAACATTAAAAAAATGCCAGCAATCGTGGTTTTTAAAACCGGATCGTGTTTCTAAAACGTTTTTCTCTTATGTAACGATTTATATTAACTCAGAGTTATTTTTTTTTTTTTTTTTTTAATAATATTATATATTACACAGTGCGCCTATGACTGTTTCGGATAACGTTACCTGAGAAGTTGTAACCTTTGATGGGCGGTAGGGATGTTGCTCGTCTCTCCGGTAGCGGTAAGGGTTTCTTTGGTTCGTAGTACGCCGGATGATCTCCGGGGAATATTTTGTTCAGTTCAGCCATGCGATCCAAATGATCCGTCCAGTCTTGTAGCGCTTTGAACGGTTCAGTGTGATAAGGATCTGAACACGGATAATAAACTCACGTTACCATCGTCGTTATCACTCGTCAGCACGTAGGTATAGGTTATTCATAATATTGTGTTACTAGGTGAGTATACATATAGGCCTTTGGCAGAGCGTAGGATATTGTGTGTTATCGATGGAAACTGCATAGGATATTATCACGTTATATCAGTGGCGTAACCGGGAGGTTACCAAATGCTGTTATAGCCATCGCTAAAATTTCAGGAAAATTGATACAAGTGTTCTATAAACATATTACGCGAGGCTGACTTAGTATACGAAAATTGCAATTTACGTATACTATGAAGATAACTGTTAAATTCTGAAATGTTTTATAATAATAAGTTTGCAGAATCATATTATGGTACCTAAATTTTAATTGATCCTTGTCAAGTCTCTCTCGTTATTAACAAATTAATAATAATTATCAGTTCCATCCCAAATCAAAATCCTAGCTACGCCACTGTAGCTGTGTTATAAAATATTCATTGCGAGTGTGAATAATAAATTTGAGATATTGTTGTACATAAATGTATTATTATAATATTTCACATACTTACCGACGGTTTCTGCATTAGGCTTCCGTCTCTTTGCGACATTGATTTGTTATATTATGTATTCACTCACTCGCATCGATTAAGCTTAAAATGTTTCGTAGTTAATGTATACGGTTTGAAAGCTTCTGTGTGTTTAGATTGCGTGTTTAGATGACAAAAATAAATTATTATCATTCAATCAATTATTAAGTTAGATCACGTTATATTACTTTCGGTGAACCCAAGCGGTAGCGGGCTGTAAGAAGCTTTAGTAAAATCATTGTTCGAACATAACAATAATATATTAACATAATAATAATAACTGTTCATTATTATTATATTGATACATAATGATCGTCGTGGTTTTTTTCCGTATGATTTTTTTTTTATTTACATCATTTGAATGATGTTTTATTTGACGTACACGCTTGGTACTTGATGTTTTTTTTTTTAATCCAGGCGTAACGGGTTTTCAAAAATATAGCGAAACAAAATATTTAAATAGTAAGTAATTATATTTCAAAAAATAATAATTAAATCATATAAACAAAAAATTATAATAAAGGCAACAACAACAACAATATTGTATACATAATACAAAACAGAATTCGGTAACAGTATTATACTTGTGGAGTATAAAATAATATATAGTTTATCAATACGCTACAATATTTATGTCTGATAACACCTATACGTCTGTCTAAGCGATATCTAATATAATTATAATAAATTTATCGTAATTTTAATGAAAAAAAAAAAAACAAAACAAAAATATTGCCTTTTCATATAAAGATGTATAATATATGATATAATATAATGATTGTCTCGGTGCCGAGCATTCAACAGACGTTTGAAATAGAATTCGTAACGCGTACGAAATTGTATATCGTTACTGAATGGCGATCTCGGTCGTTCGTATTACAGTTGTTATTACATCGATCGATCGGTCGGTCGGTCGGTTGGTATGAAATGGACGAAGAGAGTTTGAGAATGGCTTAATGTGACGCGTGCCAAAGTGGGGTATACAAAATATATAGAAATTCCGTGATAATAAAAATAACAATAAACAATTAATAAACATAATATTATATAATATCAGTATTCTCGCTTTGGCGACACGTGACGACACGGCGATATTTTTCCGAAATCGTTTGTGGAAAAAAAATTGTGATCAATGTACTTCTTACATTACTATTACTATTATTATTATTACTATGATTATTATTATTATTGCTGTTGATTAGATTGGTTGGTTGTGTGTATACAGAGTTTATAATATAATATTATAAATAGCGTCTGTATAGAAATATATTATTATTATTATTATTATTATAGCGGTACATATTATATTATTATTATATTATATAGCGGTGGTTTGCGTGGTCGGCGACGTCGTCATCAGTACGTACCGTATGTCGGGTAGCGGTCGGAGTGGTAGTTGTGTGGGTAAATGTTCCTGGGCGAAATGCCGTAAGTGTCTCTGGAGATTGGCAGGTAACGGTATCCGGGTGTGTTGATTCTGTCGGTCGGGTGCACTGGGTCGTCGTAGATGGACTTATAGCTGGGCCATGTCGGGTAGTCGGCGCTCAAGATTGGCCTGAACACTCCTCTGCTTCCGGGTGTGTGGTAGTGTGTGATTTCCGGTGCCCTCATGTCGTCGGAGCCTGTTTGAGGACGGAAAAACAGAAACGGTATAGGTATCGTTAGTAATATGTGTGAGACATTAACATAATAGTTATTATTATCCTGTACCCTCCGACAAAAGTTTTAAACATAATGATACACATTAAAATTTAGGTTTTATGTATATCGTATAATTAAAATCGTAATTTGGCTTCGAGAGTATAATTTTTCATTTTAAGTGGTGTTTTCGAATGGTCACATATTAAGTTAGGTAAGGATCTGCTTGGCAGTAGAGAACTTGATCAATTCCTGGAGTATTTTTTTATCGGGAGAAGAGGTTAATATTATTATGTTTCGCCAGTAAAGGTAGTTTAAAAACAACATTTAGCTATTGATTACGTTAATTTGAAATTGTAAATTTATCAGAACCAGAAAAATATAAGAGAAATAATATAATATATTAAGTATACTTTCCGGATAAAAATAAAAATCCTAATTTTATTTATCGTTATTAAATTGATATAAACACTTTTAATAATGTATATCATACAGTTTTTCTTTTGTTTAGAGTGTATTACCTAGAACTGACAACTATTAAAAAATAAATTTATAAGAAACGTAAACTAATGTTGTATTTTAATTTACATTAATTTATAATATTGATTAATGATTATTATATTATTTTTAATTTAAGGCTTAAATGATCGGTAAGTACCAGATATTTTATTTTGTAGAATATTAAAATATTATTTTTCAAACTAGTATATAATATTATACACTTTTGTTTAGTTAATAAAGTTAAGGAATGGAATGGAATCTATATAGTGTGTTAAAATTACTTTTATACTGGCGGAATAGATACTATTTGGTCAAATCGATGGCAGTAGCCATATGTTGAACTTATAGAATATAGTTACAGTCGATACATAATTGTGAATGATATTAAAACACTCGTTCATATTCAAAAAGCCTGTAATTTACATAACACTTTATTGTTGGATTATCGAAATACTATTGAAACCCTTTGAATGTATAATAATATATATCTATTGCTGTACAATTAGTTGCCGATTATAAGAATATCTAAGGAACAGATCAATGAACACATAAAAAGTGTGTTATTTTTATTCTTCTTGGAATGCGTTGTTTATAAAATAGTTTATCGTCGAACGTAATAATCATTATTTCAGATTTTATTGCAAGCTATAAATAGATTCTATCGATCATTTCGATTTCAGTTACTTTATTCGTGTATTCAAAATTGTTTCGTATAAAAATCGAATTATTACTAAATGTACCGTCACAAACATTTGGCACGTCGTTTTACATGCATACAGCTATAATTTAAGTGCATTGCATTTTAATTAATATTAATAATAATAATAAAAAAGAAAGAATAAAATATTTATTAGCCTAGTTTTATTTGAATAGACGCGGTTCAGTGTTTTAACGATCTCGAGAATCTATTTTAAAATAGAAAATGTTCCAATTAAAAGACGCCTACGAGTTGTTGGGACAACGTGAAAACGGTTTTACAACAAAACGGTCTTTTCATAATCTTTGTGATAAAAGAGGACACTGCAACGTGCTCAATATAGGTATCTCTTAAGTCGAGTCATCCTAGTTTCTACGACGATAATAATAAATTTAACTGTCTGTCGTCGCTTGTTTGCAATTTTACAGTCGGCTGTAATGCACAACAAAAATAACTCGTATTATATCGCATGATACGCGTACGGTCAGACTCTCGAAAGTATAAGGTTATATTATTATTATTTTTTTATTTATACTATTTTGAATGACTCAGAAAAGCAGTCAAAATAATAGTAATAATAAAAAAATTACACGTCAACTTAATAACTATAACAACTATACATATTACATACAACCATACATACCTTTTAGTGCTCTGACGTAGGATTGCCAGAACTTGGCTTTCCTCTGGATGGGTTCGTTCCTGCCGATCATGTCAAGGTGCTGTTTCAACATTTTGGTGTTGTTGGGATTGACCTGTGGCTTTGGTGTAATGAATTAAAAACAAGAGACTTCCTGTAAATAGAAAAAAAGACAAGCCGTTAAGTTTAGATATATGTGTTGTGACCCTCTTCAATTTGGAGGATGTGACGAGGGTTAGCCATCGTGTGACCGACACACAATTAAAGCGAAACAAGAGTATAGCGAACAGTCGATTTACAGTTGAAAACGAATTACGCGGGGTTTGAACGGTCAATTGTAGATACACTTTGTACTTCTTTGGATGACATTTAGAAAACAAATTGTTTAAGAACTCAATTTGAGTGTTGTACACTTGTACCGTGTGTTTGGTTTTTATTGACGTTTTGAATTCGAACTATTATTTAAACAGATTGTTTGTATAACATCGAAGACACGGTTTTACTGTTATCACTTAAAGTAAACGATTATAGTTTTTGTTTTTTAATGTATTTATTGTTCAATAATTGAAAAGAAACGAATTATAATTAAAGAGGATAAATTAAATAACACTAATAAAATTACTAAGACGTCACTCTAGAATTTATTTATTTGTTCAAAAAACATTTATTTTAAACGATCTATTGGGTCACGACAGTAGTCACCGACCACCGTAATAATATTTTGTATAACAAATTAAGTTTAGTTTCAATAAGTCTTAAATTAAAAATCCATAAAATTATTCATAAGACAAGTATCAAAGCATATTGTAGCATATTGAAAAAAAAATAAAATATTTATATTATTGAAATTATTATTTTATTGGAAAATTAAATTTGTTGGGTTAAAAAAATTAATTATAGTTAATTGAGTACAAAAAGACATTTAATATCAAAGCCGATTAAAAAGAAAATTGTTATAAATCAACACAAATTTGTTTGAACGTTGATAGATATATAAATATCAAATGTTATACTCTGGAAAAATAATTCCGTTTCAAATGTTAAGTCGGTTACCTGATGTAAATAAGTCGGACAGGATACCACACCAGCCGATCACCCAAGTCTTAAGTATACTGAATAATCCTATTCTAACGATACCATCGGCATTTCCCGAACTACGTACGTATTGTTGTTTTGGTCGAATAGTATTTATAAATTAGTCTTCGTAATGATAAATATTGTAAGCGATTGGAGGGAGAAAGAAACTCAAGTGCAGAATTGGCATCTGGAAACCGTTGGGGGCTACGAACACGACAGTTTCCCGTGGGCTTTTTTTGGCATACACCGCCCCAGCCTGCTCTATTATTATACCGTAATTTGCACGCATCTTTAAAAGTGACGCCTGTTTATTGGCCATTTGACCTTGATGTATTTTTCTCTATTATTATTATGATATTTTTGCTGGTTGTTATTCGCTTTTCCGTAAAAAGCTCAAGACCACCGGGTGTTGATGAACGACTTTTGTTTTTATTCAAAGATATATCAATAAGCTGTTGACAGCTATATAATATTGTGATATTAATGAATAATAAAAAAAAAAACACCTCTTATTACGATTTATAAATATTTCATTAGTCAACGATGGACGCAAATCTAATAATACTATATCGTTAACGATTTTGACTGGAAAAGTAAATAAATTGGATTATGATAAATTAGAACATATTTTAAGATTATGCAATTATTCAACGGGCTATTGACTGACGCATGCGTAAATTCGAAGCCAAATGATGGTTTTTTGGACTTGTGTACAAATAGACGACGAGGATTGGCACCGGGTCAAGTATTTTCCTTGAGAAAGGTTAGGCCAACAGCCCCGTGTTCAGCCGAGACCCATTTATATTATTTTGTCTAAGGACGGCTGACTAACGAGTTTTTTTTTAGGGTTGTCGAGTACGTTTTTACAAAATCCGAAAGCGAAATCATTCTTGCCTGACCATGAATTTATATGACTGTGCCTCTACGACGCACATGTATGAGCGAGCACTTTTTAAGCCATATTTTATATTTTTTATAATTTAATAATAAATATTTGTACTCTATATCATATTGATTTATTTAAAATTTTCTTGTTCATGTTGTAAGATCCCTAATTATAGTAATAACGATGGGTAATAAATACACGCCGAAAAATTCATACTCCCAAATCAATCGAGTCGTATTGATGATAAATTATTACGGATAGAACGTTTTTAATGGTTATGGTGTTAGTCGAATAGAGCTCATAAAGTTTTATATTAATACATATTATTTTGTTTATCGTGTGTTTGGCAGATAATCTTACCGAAAATGTTTAATCGATTCAGTTAAATGTCCGTCGGAACATGCTGAACTTAAATACGAATAATTATCATAATAGTATTGTTATAGGTACACGATAATAAGTCTCTTCGTTATATTCAACATTTCGGAATTTTTAATATTTTTATTATTGTGCAAACTAGTAGACTTTAAAGATAGACATCCCGCAAACCACTAATCTGCCGCCGTCATACCGACTATGGATGGTGGCCAAGACTTATAATAAACCCGAGGAATCCGGGCCAACCACCGTCCGTTTGCACTTCGCTTATTTCGGACACACAATCGGACAATCCGAAAGCCCACTGACCGAAAAAGGGAAAACCCGAATTGTATTGTACTGTAAGTCCGCCAACTAGGCTATGTGCGTACAGTTAATGGAAGAAAAATATTATTAAAGAAAAAAAATTGTCACAACACGTTTATAGTTTAAGTCAAATTCAAGAAACTAAACTTTAAATGTATTTCGATTGATCCAATCATAAAAGCGATCATCAAATTGTATTGTACCGTCGTTTCTCGTTAAAATGTTGTGTGCATTTTTTAAAATTAATATTTCTTATGTTTTTTTTTTTTATGTTATCCGTATTGATGGCTATTTATATCGCATGATATTGTAGTGTTTAAGTTGTACCTATTTGTTCTTACTGAGATTCGATTATAAACTGTCAATTGATTGAAGAATCAAATATTCTACCACTTTATTATTTTTATTCCGAATAATTGTAAGTTTTAATTATTTTTAACTAGATTAAAAAACTTATTATTCATTAATATGAAAATTATAAAATTATTTTGTTACATTTTTATCTTTATATTCAATTTAATTTCATCATATTTATAATGACGTTTAATATTACTTATTACAACTTTAAGAAAACCATATTTTTCCCTTAAATTAGTTAAATAAAAAAAAAAAAAATAAATCATAATTAGGTACCTAAATTTAATAGAAAATAATTTTTATTAAGAAGAGAACGTTTAAATCTACACCTGCTTATATATTATTTGTTATACAATTATTTAACTTAATAAAAAAAAAATTTAAAACTGTTATAAAAAAAAAAAAAAAAAAAAACTATAATGAAAAATAATTAATAATAATAAAGTGTTACAGGATGAGGAAAAAAAATTATAAGTTTTATTATAAATCGTGTTATTTACCTGATAAGTGTCTTGTTGCTTGAGCCGGTCCCTTCGCGCCACTGAATTATAACGGACGATACGCTTTTTCTGTAGCCGTCATGAGGTCCCGCTCGAAATAGATAAAGCTCGGATCTGACGAAACGCGCCTCCCACTCGGCCCCCAAACAATACTCAGGCGTAATATGTATTAATATTGTTTAAAAAAAACTAAATGGTCACTTTTTTTTTTGGCTTATCATTAGAGACGTTCATTTATGAAGTATCTGTTTGACCCTGGGTCGACGATTAAAATTGCACGCACATGCGGCCACTTGCAAAAGCATAGATCCGGACGTTTATAAAAAAAAACATATAAAAAATAAATAAATGTGTACCCGGCGAAAAAGTGCATACGATCAGGCCAAAAGCGAAGATCAAGTGTAAGACTGTGTTCTAGGAACATTTTTCTATCTTTGTAAATTTGAAAAGTACCCTGAAAATTATCTACTGTTTGGCTTAACCTAATAATACTATACCTTATTAATTATTTTAATATATCATTTATTAAAAAATTAGTTATACTACAGTTTACTTAGGTATAGTGTTATTTGATAATAATTTTATAAGACCTCTATTTTTAAAGTTAAAAGAAAAATTTAAGAAACATAATATTCAAATAAAATAATTATTATAATATAATAGTATAATACAACGAAAAAAATATAGTTTATATTAAAATATATGTAATTATATTTTGAAATGAAGAGAGTATAATTTTTAAGTAATGACTAATTGTTAGGTTAATTTATTAGCTTAATAGCAGTATATCCAATGGTACATTAAAATATAATATATATATGTATTTATATACTTTATAATTATATAACTTTTTTGTTGTCTTTACAGTCTTTAGTATATTGTATAAAATTGTATTAAAGCTATAGTAAAATATTTATTTTTACTACCTATTATAATTTATATACATTTTATAAAATACATATTTTTAATTGGACGAAATTTTTAATATTAATTTAATACTATTGCTATTATAAAAAAAATGATAAAAAAATAAATTAAAAAATGATAAAATAAATGAACAACATAGACAAACTATATCATTTTAAATATTTATATTATAATTAGAACTAGTGTTTAATAAGATTTTTAATGTTTTTCAATAACCATTCAAATCAAAACATAGCTTATAGTAGTATAGAAATATTTAATATTTATATTATTACAATATTTTTATATTTTGTTTTATATTATTAGAAGTTATAACTAATCATTTTTATTTTCCATATTTTGCATATTCAACTAGTTTTTCTTACAAATGCATATTTTGTAATACTTGCATAAAAGAATATTTCATATATTTTGTTCAAAAAAATTTAAAACAATATATTGTAACGTAAAGAGTAATATTTTATACATAGATACCATACAATGTTTAATATTAATATTCTGAAAATTGGGAAAAAAATAGATTAAAATGATTAAATAATCTATTTACGTCGATAATGAATAAACCGAATATGGTCAGTTGATGTCAATTCGTCTGTCGTATCGCATGTAACATCGTTAATATTCTAGAATATTAGGTAGGTACAGTTTTTTTTTTGTGAAAACTAAACTAAAATTTTTTATTTAATAATAAGTAAATTTGATATTTTTGGTTTTTTAAACAAAAAAAAAAAAAAAAATATTTTTAAGAACATAGTTTTAGAGTATGTTTGATAATTTTTAAGGGCATAAATACATGCATATTTAAGATTTTTAGAGCATGAAGTCTATAATTTTAATTATAATAATATAATGTTACCTATATTATTACCTATATTTTATACCAAAAATAAAATATATATTATAATTATTTATTATAGAATATAGTGCAACTAGTGCAGGCAAATAATACAAATTGTACACGTTAATTAATTTTTCATTATCACTTTCTCTGCTTTTCAGTTCCTTAATTGATGAATGCAAGTAAAATCAAATATCAAATAATAGTTTTATTTAAAATATTTGACAATATATTTTTAATGTTAAATTATTTATTTATTGATATTTTTATAATTTTATTATACTTTATTTAAGCAGGTAAATTTTAAATATTTAATGTTCTTATAGTGCTAGCCACACGAGTACATATTTTTTAAATTTATTTAGTGTTTCAGTATCTTATAATAATTATAGGCCTTGATCGTTGACCTAACCTAATTTATCGACTTGTTATAATGAAACCAAATAATTCAAATTCAAAACTGTTAAACTCAATAGTCCACATAGGTACTTCATTATTTTACTTTTTTAAACTTTAAAACTGACTGTATCCTTGAAGTTCAGATTTTCAGAAATAATTGTACTTTAATGTTATTTCTAATGTACACTTTTCTTAAATTACATCGATATCAAACCAGGTAAATTAATACTGAAACCTATGCCAGAAAAACACTTTTTGTTTTCATCATTCAATAAAAACGAAATTTTTGATACAAAATAAAACGTCCATTGCCCTGTGACGGCTCGGCTGTTGCCTATAGTGAAAATTAGGAAAGTGAATCACCAGCCAACCATTACGCCAAAATTATCTTTTTCGGCATTAAAAATAAAAGCCGTGGGATCGCGTGTACAAACACACGCGCATCGGATGCGGAGTGGTGGACACTACGAACGGATGAGTAGACACATTATTATTATACAATTTATAATATTATCATAATAATAATATCGCTGCAGTGTTACAGTAAGTTCATCGTTTGAAAATAGCACAAAGTCGACGTTGGCGTCTCGAACCGTTTTAGGGGTTTGTGGGTCATCGGTGTCGTTGTAAATTTCACACGTCGCAAGGACTTTTGCATGCCGCCATACTGGTCCAGAGATAATATTATTATATTATGAACCAGCAAGGATTCTTTATGACCTACTCCTTTCGTTTAGTTATGTTTTCTCATCAACCTACTTTAAAATTAATATTATAATAATTTAGGTATTTACTCCCAAATAGCTGACTTATTTGACCTGTACAATTACTATTCTTTAAGAAACAAGTGGTTTGCAGTTACATTACTATAAATTTAAAAAAGTATAGCCACTAGGTATATTAAAGCAATATTTCAAAATGATTTTAACTAAACAACGATACTCTTTTAAAACTTGGAAAGAACAAAATATCGTTTTTTGTTTTTTTATCCTGCAAAAATATCTTAATTTAATTTGTATTTTCCAGCCATTTAGTCTTTCATCGTTAGTTTTTAGATTTTTTCTATTTCAGTATTTTGTTCAAATTACTTTATTGGTATCGTTTATTTTTGATAATAGTGTTACAAATATTTACAAATCATAAAGTTATTAGTTATTACTGTTTTTAGTATTTTTTGTATATTTAAGTAGTCAGTCAACAATTGACACTTATCGATCAGACACCAAGTTAACCATGTTTAGTGCATTTTTGAATACATGACAATTTTCATTGCATATTTTTTACCATATTTTTCACAGTACTATAAAAAAAATATTTAAATGCATATTCATATTTTTTAAGTGCTATAATAAAATATAAATTTTATCCTAATATTTGCTGATAAGTAATGAATAAGAACTGTTTATAGTTTTTTAAAATACTACTTTTTCGAAGACGAAGTATATATATAGATAGATTTATTATTATTGGCTACTTTGTCTGTCAATCTGATTAGAAAAAAAAATTGAGATTGAGCATAAAATGTAATAGGTAGATACTAATATGTTAATCTAAATAATCACTTTATATCTACAGAAAATTGTAATGATTAAATACAGGTATATTATTATTGTTTTTCTTTTCTTATAATTTGGATGAGATCGTTTTAGGGCCTAAGTAAACCACAATAATTGTGAAATTAAATTCCTATTTTTGACTTTCGCCATCGATCAACAAATATGTTTTTGCAAATATTTAGGGATACCTTTTTTAATTTTAATTTTAGTTTCTTTTTACCTATCCAAATATTTTTGTTTTCTTAGAAAAAATAAAATAAATTCAAATAGAGACATTGCATTTAACTTAAAAAGTATAAAAGAACCATTTAATATTAAAGTTATAAAACTATAGAAAAAAAGAAAAGAAAAACTAAAAAGACTCTAAAAATTAGAGGATTTAATAAATAAATATGAGAATGATGATGTATATAATTAAGTCAATATTATTTACCACTAATTCCTTAATATTTATTTATTTTATATAGGTACTTTAAACTTAAATGAAAATTATATAATAATTAACTGTATTATTATTTAAAACAATACTGACCTACGACAGTCTACAAATAAGGTATACTTAATTTTTATTTATTGTAATTTATAATATGACTAACTGATTTTTATATTTTATTTATTTTAGTAGTTTTGCTGTATGGTATTAACAAACCGGCAGCAGATTACTTAATTACATATAACGTTTACATTTTGGATAAAAAAAAAAAAATAGTTGCTAAATTACATCGGCTATTTTATTTTTTCTGTACTTGGGGATACAGTTTACAATCATCGGAAAACTCACTTACAGACATTTTTTTTTCAGTTTCCTGTTACTCCATTTCGAATCGATTATCATAATATTATTATCGTTTTTATATATATAATACCGTAAATGGTTTTGCAGTCAGGACACCTGCAACAGCCGGGAGTACGAGACAACGAGCCAATATATAGGTTTCAGAAACATAAATAACGACGTCTAAATACGAATTTGTTGCCAAACAAAATATTGTTCACGTTACCTCGTCTTAGGCTGATAAAAATACACTTTCAAATAACCTTATAGTACGTTTAATGGGTATTATTTTACCAGCCGTGCATTAGATTTTAAAAACGCTAACAACTATGATGTTGTGTATGAACCCATTTGATTTAACTCATCCCCACTTCCAAAAATGAGAAAAATATTGTAATAATTAATGAAGCACTATAATCTAGTTAGATGATGGGACTGGTCGTAATAATTTATAAAATCGATAAATATAACATTTTAGCTAATTTATTACTGCAGATGAAAACTTCCAAGTGACTAAAATAATATAAAATTTAAATTCGAACGGCGATAAATATAACCCCGTCTAAGCGCTGTGTTACAAATTTAAAACGATTTTGTATTCTGGCAATCGACCAAGACATTTAAAATGCTTCCTTTTTTATTTGACCTTTTTTTCATTAAATTCTTATTCGAGATTAATTTTAAAACGAATCTATTGAATATTAATTTCATAACGATTTGACCGTATTTAGAGTCGTGATGTTACTATCATATTTTTTAATTAATATGATATGATGTACCTCTACACATGAAAAATTACTATCGTAACATAATTACTTCTTTAAATACCGGGTTTTATATGGTAACTTATAATTGGTAAATTTGTATTTAATTGTTATTTATTTCAACAGCCTGCTCCTGCCACAAGATTTAATATTGAATATGTTTGGCAAAATGTATCACTAAAATTCAATAAAATTACTAATTACATTATTTGTAAGAGCAATTTTTTTTTAATAGGTAGGATTTATAGGTACGTTTAAGATACATTTCGAAGTTTCACTGATTTGCATTATTATAAATGTAATAAATAATTCTTGAAGTGCAGCTAATTTATACTTTGTCACGAAGAGTTCTGCTAATTCAAACTTAAAATATATTTTTCAGCTCGTAATTTAGAGGCTTGAGCTATATTTAAAGTTTTGAGGGGACCGGTAAATATATAATATGTGCAATAAATATATGCAGAGATAAAATTAACTTTTAACCACACTGTTATAAGTGGTGTTTTTAAAAGGTTATTCATTCGTGTGTTTAAGTACAAATTATGATTGTAAATTAATTGTATCGCGTATTCAATTGATAATTATAAGGTCGTTGACTTTATGGCCAATTAATCATTAATTAATCATTACCAATAAAAAATTACTAATTGTAAATATATAGAATTAATATATTACAGTGCTCCCCCTCCCATCAAGTATGAAAAAAAAAATGCACAGAATTGTATGCATTTAATCATCAGCCAGGTTACCATTTTGGCAGGACCATTATAATATAGCACCTGGCATAGAATTTTATGAAGCCATTATAATTATAAAGTTATACATAGCAATTATTATAGAAATCGTTTTAATTTGGATGTCCTGTAGTAACGCAGTGGTTATATATTTTTCTACCCACGAATGGCCGAAAGAGCAGTGCGACTTGGTAAATCTTTTACGAAAATAAACAAATAACACGAACGGTAACTAAATAATTCTATTTTTCGTCTATAGTCCATGTAACGCGATAACTGCGTGCACAGACCGGTACATAGGTAGTGGGAGCGGCATGTGAGTTTTCTACGGGGAAATGGGTTAAAGCCAAGTCGAGTGCGTAGCTCCATCTCGGGAGGGAGGTCGATTTTGTACACGATTGTTGTCATTGGCGTAATAATTAAAGAAATAATAATGACAATAACGACGATGACGATACAATACTACAATATAACTATTATATTTCAGTAGACCCTAAGACGATGGTTTTTTTTTGAACTTTTTTTTGAACTGTTTTGCTTTTCGTTTAGCCGCAAACCCGCACGTCGCACCGACCTTCGCGCGAGGGCGGTATACGCCGACGGGGGTTGATCTGTGCAGTCGACCCCGTCTGGGAATTCGATGGTCCATCACTGCGCAGCGGCTGTGGCGGTGACAGAAGACTGCCGTCTCGAATCGGTGCCGATTGACGATTGACGAGCGTTCCCAGCCCGTCGGCGTGCGATTCGATACGTAATTCGGGTAAAAAACGTACGTATATTCGCGTTAGGAGGAATATTATGCAGAAACGATTTGCATCGGTGTGTACACAATACAGCGGAGAATTCCCACGCGGAAAGACGGCGATAGTGTTATAATCGTCACCCCGTTGCATTACGCCGGGGCGGCGGAACGCATATTATTATTATGTACGACGTATTCGGTTGGGTACCTATGTGTTTTTCAATCATTCTTTCTTCAAACATTTTTTTTACGTGTCACCTCCGCCGCGACGACCACGTCATCAACAAGTGCGGTAATAATCGTAATTTGGTAGCCGTCGTTTGAGTATTTCGTTTCGTTTTTTTTTTCTCTTCTTCTTCTTCTTCTTACTTACTATTATTATTATTATTTTTTTTTTATGAATGAATGAAAACCATTACGCGCGCGCACACACAAGCACACACATACACACACACGAGATGCACGCAAAGTCAAACAGGTGGACCCGCTGCGGGTTTACACAAAAGATGTAAACCTGTACCTTAATAGGCGTAGGTGTATACCGCCGCCGCCGCTGCGTATGGGGGTAGAAGTGCTAGTCGTCTTCTCTGTCGGGTGGATGTTCGGCCCGATGAACACGGTCAATGGGGACCGGGCGCGCACTTGTTTCCGGACGAGCATTACAATATAATATCATATTGTAAGTCGTCGTCGTCGTCGTCGTATCAATGACGTAATAAATTACGTATATATTATTAAACGTACAAGCGATTGCCATACCGCCGACTACTATACAGTGGTTTGTGAGGCGTATATTATAAATTATACTATCGTATAACGGGCTTAACCACCTATATTATTATGATTATTATTATACCGCGTCTGCTGTAGGTATGTACATATTATATAATAACACATTATTATCCACAAAATGGGTGTGATGTAAAGTACACGCTCGTTTAAATGTGTGCAAAAAACAAAATTTTCCCATGGGGTTGACCGTAGTGGCGTAGTATAATAGTGAAAAAAAAAACGTTATGTTGTGTCATACTATGCGGATTCAAATCACGGTCGGTTTCCCGCATATAATAATAATAATAATAATATATTTATTCAATTTGAACCGAATGGAACAGACAAATATTTTTAAATTACTTATACATATATTTAACTGGTTAAATAAAACTAAAATACCTATATTTAGATGTAATAGAGCAGTAAATAAAAAGTAAAACAACAAAATTAATTGATATAACATAGTTATGAAAGGAAATTGAATGATACTTATTGTAGAATAAAATTAATTGTATCAAAACCTTAAGCGATGCTTAGTCATCATATTATTTAATAGGTCTAATTAAAAATCAAATCGGGGTGATTTATTATTGCACAGGGATATAGCTCCTGATAGGTGTGAGTTTTTTTGAAAAATAGTATAATGAGATGAGGTATGGAAAGTGTGAGAAATTTGTGATGATGAAGTGGCACATAAAATATTTTTTACGAAATTAAATGCAAATATCAACATTTCAATAATTAAATAAGCCCCCAATAGTATACAATATTAATCATAATTATTATCATAGTAATTATTTGATTGGTCACATGGAAAATTAAGTATTCAACTTAAAATAATATCAAATACTTTTTTAACCGTCTCATGTAAAAAATAATAATTTAGAATTAAAATATATATATGGGTAATACAAATATATAAATAACTTTATGCAAAGCAATGACAATTCTTTTTTTGCTTTGTTGGTGATCATTATTTGAAATACTCTGAAGTCGATAATAATAAAATGTGTGAATTAAAGTTAGTCTCTCCTGATCTAATCATTAATACGGAGAGTTAATGTGGTTATTATTTATAAGGTAGAAGGTAAATAAATTGTATTTAATTTATAACTCGTACGCGTATTATTACGGTTTAATACCTACTGTAATAGGTTGACCATAAACGTTTATGTCAATTTGTTGTTACCGACCACGTGACCATAAATAAATTGTTTACAACATTCGCGAAATAGTTTGTCTTATTCCGACGATATTAAAAAATTATTATTATTATATTTTTTTGCAGATTCTGAAAGAACGAAAATTGGTTTAAAAAAACTATTTTTCTCTTGCGATATTGCCGAACTACATATTATTATTACATTTTGAGTGCGTCACGCTTAATACCCGATTACGAGATGGTACGTGTACACGTGGATTTTTAATATTAATCGTAAATGACATTAATTAATGTTTACACAGTTACATATAACACTATAACAAAATATTTAATTTCTGTTAGTAAATTGTTGTGTTGCTGTGTGTTATTTGTTTTAGGTTTTTGCTACTAATTTTGTTTGAACGGTGTATTTAAGTTTTTTTTTTAAATATAGCGGTAATAGCGAGCTTGCCATTTTTACAAATAAGGTTCGTTGTAATTTACAAAAGCCATTATCAATCTTAATTTTATATCTATTGTACGTAATAGTTAAACACATTTTTCATGCATTTCAGAATGTTTGTTTTTCAGTATTCACTCGAAATGTTCATTCAGTTACCGTTGATCACTATTACGTCCTTGGTGATATTGTTGTTTACTTTTCTGTAGTTTTATTTCCCCTTATTTACAGTGCAAAACTGTTGATTTAACTTTCTATATTTGTACTGTGTTGTATTTAACCATTTAATGTTTAGTGCTAACGTAATCAAATTTTCTCAGTGTAATTATTTCTACATTGAGTTATTTATTGTTACTGTATTTATAATTTTATTAGTGTTAGCCATTCAAGTTCTCCAATCTTTGAAAAACAAAAAACAGTTATAAAACCTAACACAATAGTACGATGTTATTCTATAGATAATAAGAATTTATTAATGAGCTATCGTAGATATACGATATAATGGTCTATTAGATGACATTTTTCATTTTAACAAAGAAATGAAACATAAGATAAATATTGCGGACATAATAGTGGAAAATGTCAAAGTGTCCAGGTAGCAGGTAAATTATGCATTTAACAGATGAATTTTTCAAAAACTTCAGTCTCTTTACAATACCAGCTGTATTTATGAAAACAAGTCGTTAAAAGTTTTGCTTTCTAAGCGTTGAGTATATTGACAAATATAGTATACTTAATGGTTATATTAATAGTAGTTAATAGTTGTGGTGTTTGATATTGTGTGTGCTAAATATAGATTTAGTGGTGCTTAGATTTTAAAGATTAATGAAAATATGAAATAATAATTAATATAATAATTTAAAAATGTGATTTTACGTTAATCATAACTTCATTTTTGTTATTAATGGTGTACATAATAATATGAATCTATAAAATACTTAAATAAAATAATTAGCAGTTGCGCCGTTTATGGGTAATTACTAATAATACTAATAGTTGTGAGTTGTGGAATATTAGTTTTGTGAATGAGTCGTCAACTGATAATGAAGTTTGGCGAATAATGAACACTGGCAAATATTGAAAAACAGCCAATATTAGTTCATTGCTCTAGAAATAATAACATCAATAATTCTTTAATTCGTCGATAAAAAAAAAAAACAATCTTTTTAAAGCTGTTTTTTTGGCCATCAAACTAAGTTAATACAAAAATCGTATGGATAATATTATTATAAATTATATTCCGTCCATGCCATTGTACCTAACCTATATAATATAATATTTGAAAGATATTTTGATAATTTATTGTGTGGCATAAACGTTATTATACTACCGTAGGGTGTTGGAAACGATCCTACTTTAAGGGATAAATCCTAGGCATTCCTGCTGTACACTAGTTTTATATCTACGTGTGCAGGTTATAAGGCATTGTTATTATTATTATTATTTTGTTCGCATCCGGTCCGTTAATCATGTGTTATAAGTAATAAAATGTATTTTCTCTCGCACTATATATTTATAGTTAATATAAAAGAGTTATTTGAAGGCAACTTTTAAGTTTATTACTATATATATTGTATAGTGTTTGGTTTTACATGGAAATAAAATACTATAGAGGAGATAAATTTAAAATGTACTTAATCATAATGTTATATTTCCTCATGGTACGTACAGAGATTGAAGGAAATTTATTTTGTCGGTTTAAAAAAAAACTATGTAAATACATTATTTACGAATACAAGTTGAGTTTAAATAACCGTGACTAATCATAAGTACAATATAGCTTAAAAAAATTACAATAATTATTAATTTAATAAGTCTTACACCGATAAGGAGAACTAATGGAGCTAAAAAGATATATAATATAAGTCCACTTAAGAGAAAATGAGATAACGATTCGCCGAATGAATTTGTTGTTGGTAGGTACTTGTACAATGATCCTTGATGAGATCTGCGGTATTTTTTATTGTTAAATTCATAATAGACATAATAATATCGAATATTGAATTAAAAATATTTTATTTATCAGTACGGTGTAGTCATTTTGACTACAATTTGATACACAACTTTGAAAACTCTATAGAATTGAATAAGTGTGTTGTCATTGTTAGAGTCCAGTTCTTTACGGTGAAGCTTTACATAGATTTTTGTAGACTTGCAGTATAATTGAGTACGGTTCTCCAATAAAAATGTGCGCGGTTGTTTAAAATAATATGATATAATATTATATATTTATATTTATATATATTTTATTTTCAGTTTTTTTCATCGACTTTGCTCTAATATTATTTAACCTCAACCTAAAAAATGTTTTTGCCAAATACTTTCGTCAGCCTGTCAGCTATAATTTATTATGTTTAGCACGTACTTTCCTAATATACATAATAATCTATCAAACGTTTTGTTCGTTGCATGTTGTATATAGTCATGACGATTGTTTTTATTGCATAACTATAAGTATTTTAAGAAAACTGCAATATGAAACATACACAGAAATATTGTTCTTTTGGTGGATGTACATTGCACAGATAGACATATAGTACACATAGTTGCATAGAGAGTTAGTTGTTTTTCATTTATGTTTATTCATTTATTTTAAATATAATTTAGTATATTCCTTTAAATTAAGGAATGTTGCTTACATTATTATAATATTATATGAAGCTTTTTTACAAATTAAATAAACAACGATTTAATCATGTATTAAAAAGGTAAACTGACTAACAAGTAGGAAGATACAGCGAATTTAGTTGAAATATGTATTTCAACTTCAAACTATTGCAATTTTCAATAAGACGCAGCTAGACGTTTAAACTGTTTATAAGTTCTATTATATAATATTCTATGTCGAGTTGAATAATATGTCAATAGTTATAAAACAAATAATTTATGGATAATATACTATATATTATGAATATATACGGAGTGACCCGTTTGATGTATGCCACTCATTAATTTAGATAACACGAACGTTTTTAAAAATATTCCTTTAATATCTTATTTTCAAGTCGTTACAAAACCACATTTTTTTAGTTGAAAACAAGGTTTCGATACTTTTTTTATGTTATATTTCATAAACATTTAACGTTATTATATTTTAAAGTTACCTAAGGGTCTATTTTAATTTTTTGTTTTAAGTTGAACATAAAAAATAAAAATAAAAATGTAAACACAAATGATGAAATTGGACATAAAGTAAGAATTACCTAGTTGAATTATACAAATGTACTAATAGGTATAATTAATAATAATAATAATAATAAACCAATACAATATTAACTATTGAAGTAGGTAGTATAAAAATGATGATATATATCACGAGTATGGAATATTATAAAAAAAAAAATAAACAATTTTTTTTAATAACTATTTTTTTTTTGATTTAGATACTTTAAGTTTATTGTTTGTTACTAATTTTAAATTGACATACTTTTTTTTAATGTTTTTTTCATTTTTTGTTAATTTTTATTTGATAAAAAAATTATTTACAATTCATACAATACAATTAGTATAATGAGAAAATTTGATAAATTGATATTGACAGTTGCGTTTATGGGCAACCACTCAGCAGTAACACTTGGTTGATTAGTTTTTTAAATATTATAACTGTTATTTCTTTATTTTAGCTTAGTAAATTACTAGGTTACTGTCTTTTGGGTCTTCTACATAGTTAGAGGGTAGTTGTTTGATTAATAGATTACTGTGGTCTGTGAGAGTTTAATTTAGTATGAAATTGTATAAGTAATATAATTTTGCTAATTTATTAAGGGTAAAAATTCTCGTTTTAAAAACATAAGTTTGTACTTATCAGAACAAGACACATCTTAAGATATACAAAATTTTTCAAGAATTTGAAAATATGTTCAGTACATTTTTAAAATGAGAGTTTGAAAAAATGGAGCTGAGCACGCTTGGTCAATCACCCTGTATATAGTTTAAGTATAAGATATTGTGTTCTTACAATATACCAACAGTTGGTGTCACCGTTGCTGTGCCCTGTTCAGTGTACACCATTACACGGACTGCGGTCGTGAATTAGCGATTTGTTTTCGTAGATAAACAAAATCCGACGGACTATTACGATGTCTGTCGAATTCTAAAAATGTATACGACGTACAAACCATACTTGCAGACAATAATAATGTGGGCATTGAGAATACGCGATATAATACTACATAGGTAGCGATTGTGCTTCGTGTCGTGGAAAATTTATACTTGTAATCTCACCGGAGAAATATTATGTATCTGCGAGGAAAAAAAAATGATTTTTTTCTGCTTTTATTATTTATTTTTGATTTTTTTTCCTGCGTTATTTGGAATACAATACCCGAGAATATAGCATAATAAACTCGCAACTTTACGGTACGATGGGCAAAACGGATTTGTCATGTGCGTACAATAATATTTGACGAGTTGTGTATAATAATATGTATACGACGACCACGACGACGATTGGGAATGGATTATTCTGGTCGGATCGAACGCCTCGCGGTGTGGCGTGATAAACGTGGTTCGCGCATATTATACACAACCGCTATATATATATACATAATACCATTTATACCCCAATAACGTATTATATGCGTATATAATAATAATAATAATAATAATAATACGAAGAGCCTTTCTATACACAATATATATTATATTCTTTCCATGTACATTTACTATATATCACGCTCATCGTCCTTCCGCCGACCGAATATTATATATTATTATTTTATATATACCTCTATATATAAGCGAGTATGCGCACCTACCCCCGCGCCGAGGATTCGCGTACGCTCAATTTGCCCATCAAAACAACTGCACCGGCCCCGGCCGAGGGGGTTTCCCCTCCGCTACCATTGTACGGGGGTGTGCACCGTGCTAATTCGGATTCTCCCGTGTAATAATACGCCTCGTATTTGCTTTTTACACACACGCACGAGCGCAAACGGTACGTCGTCGTCGTCGTTCGTATTGTGTAACGTGTAATATGTGTAATTTTACGTGTACACAATGAGCTCGGGACGTGCGTGTGCGAGTGGTGTTCAGTCGAGGGCGAAACGAGCGGCAGACGACGACTGTGCGATGTGTAATGTATGTGTAATGTGTGTGTGTGTGGTGCGTGGGACACTTTGTAATAATAATGATGATAATAATATGATAATAGCCGAGAGTGTCGACTGCTCGCGCCAATGTCGTGGTATCTAATTAGCCTCACACAGCAGAAAATTGAAAAAATAAAAACTTTTGCGATATTTGAGAATGATTTTACCAAAACATTGTGTTACTTACAACTATTGTCTATCTGTTTTTTTTTGAAAATATTGGTTTTCCACATATTTCACCCGATATTAAGTTAAAATATTTGTAATACATTACGTAATAAACATTAGAAATTGATCTTGCTCAAATATTTTAAAAATATGCTTGATATTAACTATGTTGTTTAGTCCCTATTTTACATTGATAATAATATGAATTTATTCAAATTCGGATTTTTTTTAATTAACCGATATTTTTAAATACTAGACTTGATTTGTTTTTATGTATTTTACGAAGTGTCCTGTATCGATATCAACTTCGTACTAAAATGAAAATTATTCTTTTTTATGTACATTTTTAAGTTGTTAAATTATTCAAAAATTTTGATACATGATCTATCCAACTCAAAATTCGAATGAGTAGTTTTTGAGTCACTTAACTTTAAGTGTTAAAGATAATAGGTTCATAATAATGAATTTGGAAAATATTAAAATATTTAAATATTCAGGGGCTAGTAGTAGCTACTAAATTTAATATTAATTGTATTTTATATTTACTAGTAGCTTGAATTTTGGTTTAGGTATAGGTATCAACATTTTTAAGTAAATCATCTTTAAGCATTAATTTAAATAATATTGTTTATTGTACAGAATTAATAAATTCCAGTTACATTAAATATATAAGAAAGTTACATGAGTGTTTAGGGGAGAAAAAAATATGAATAAAGTACATAATACATCGTAGGTACATAATGAAAATAAAAGATAAAAATTAAAAACTAATGAAGCCATAAAAAAAATTATTAAGTGAAGAGTGAAATAGATCTACATTACTTCTTATAGAAAAATAATAATACTCCACGTTTGTCGAGTTTTTGTTTTTAATTTTTAAAAATTATTATATAATTTAACATATTATGCAATATTCATAATGATTATAGTTAAATTATAATTCCTAGAAATCTATAGAATGTTTGCTCTGTTTTTGGCGTGAATTTGATGATATCACAGTCGATAACATCATTAATTTTACGCGATGACGTGGGTATGTTATACTGAGCAAATAGTATCGAATAGTATTATAAACACGTACACAGCTGCAAAGATGCATTGTCCATACGGTTTCCCGTTCAAATATTTCAATCCTAATCTATGTCGACATAATATTTAAAATTCTCTGTTCGTAATTTATAGATATTATCAGATAAAATAAAATAAAATAACACATAATATCATAATATGTATTATACATTTATACAATATATATAAGTAACTACTTAATTTAAGATTATAGAAATTATTATAATTTATTGTTCACTCAGTTAATGCATTTTTAGCCTTTTGAAAACCAGCAAAATATATAAAAACTTTAATGATTGCACCAATAACCAAGATTGCTGGTTATGAAATCTTAGTAAAAACACTCATTCAGATAAAATATGATAAACCAAAAAAAATATTATCAGGAAAAATTACTATTATATTAATTATTAACATTTTATATATTGTATTCTAATATTACACTAAGAATAAATAAATAATAATTAAAATTTTACCATTATTTATACTTTAATATATATATAGGTAGATATATATATTTTTAAATAATATAATAATATTAAGATAAACAAAAAACATATTTAACACGAGTGTTTTTTTTTTTTACTTTTTTTTTCATATAAGTATATACTATATATTTCATATACTTTTTTAAATTATTTATTTATTTTAGCTCTATCGTAATAGTTATAGTTTAGAATTGTGCACAACTATTATTACTCAATAATATTGTGTCAATATAATATAATAATAATAAAATTAAAACGTTTATTCACAATTTATTTTTATGCTTGAGGTATTGTTCATATACGTTCTAAAAACCAAAAAATCTAAGAAATTTTTTTTTTAATCTATAACTAATATCTTACAATTTGTTTGAATCTTTTAAATGTTGATTGATACAATATATTAATACCGAATTACTCAAAGGTCCATAAACGTTTTATAACCTCTTAAATAGTTAATAGTCCTTTAAATACAAAATAATGACTCAAAGACCGTTTGGTCTTTTAAATTTTAATGCACCATTAAATTTATCAAAATGTTTGACGACCAGCTGTTTATAGTTGTAGCATATAACATAAATCGATAATAATAATTATTCTTTGTTTTAATTTGTTTTTTCTTTAAAGAATCCTTTAACTATTTATATCTATTTATATAGTGTAATATATTTTTAAGAGTGATTTTTTGAATGTTTGTAATTTTTTTTTCTTTTATTGTTTTGTTTGATTTTATAATATTAAATCCGAAATGCTTTTACATTTGTTTTTTGCACGATTAATAATTAAAGTCTTACTAATATTTAACATTTTAACTTTGAGTTTTTATAGATCTCTTTGATAAATGATTTTTTTTTTGAAAAAGTTGATGCACAACATTGGATATTGATGTATAACTTTTTAATCGTCTATTTACATTTTATAATTGTTTAATATTCAGATAAGAGGAATGATAAAGTGTTAAGAGATATATAATACACTTCAAATTTTACTTCTATACAACTAGCTATTTCAATTCAATTTTAAATATTTATGCTAGTTATTTAAAAAATATGTTTATGTATACTGTTAATATGGATATGAAATTAAAAACAATAATTATAACTTTAAATAATGTAAATACCTATGTAGTAAGACAAAATAGATTTTTGAAAGAAATACACGTTAAAAAAAAATTACACAAATATAGCGTTTTAACTAGGGCTCGAATTTTAAAGCATATGTTTCTTTTGTGTATATGAGATAGAAATCTAATTTTTGTATATAAATTCGTTTTACTTCATTCTGATTCGATATAAACCAATTTTTTTTTTTTTTACAATTATTTCAGCAATAGAAGTTTTATATGTTTTTTATGCTACTGTAGTAATAATAAAAAATTGAATTAATAAGAAACGTAAAAACCCAGAATATTTTTTTTATTAAATGTGTTAAACGTATATATATGTTATATGATTATCGATCTATATACAATATACATATAGCCTGCATTACCTATATGGTCAGTATGTCTTTAACATCGATATCGACTATTTCAAATTTAAGATTTAGTGTTATGATTTAAAACCTCTTGTATGAAGTATGTACCGATCAATTCAGTGGATGTAGATAGTCATTTTTTATGTATAAAAATATTCCATCGGATAATATAGTAAGTTTTACTACTGCATATCTAGAGAAATACATGGTACCTAATTAATTTTTTTTTTATTCTTTTTTATAACTAGTTTGTGTTAATTTTAAATCATGTTTTTTTTTGTTTTGCTTAAAAAATAAATATACTTATTTTTTGCTTTTTAAAACAATTAGATCCTTTTTTTAGTTGCTTATTATGATTTAAATTCTGTGTTCTAGTTATTACTAGTTCTAGTCAATAATATACATACAATTGTATACGTATTTTCTAATCAAAATCTTACCGAGAAACTTTATTTAGCTTGTGACAAAATTTCATTAGTCTTATATCTAGCTATAATATTATGACGCGGTCGAGACATTCATAAATTTAAATAATTTTAGAAAGCATCTTGGGCAGACCCATAGTCCCGCAGGTGCCATTCCTGTAGCGCTCATAAATCATGACGATAAATGCCGTCACGTACAAAAGCCTTTGAAATGGACTTTTCATGGTTAACCAAATCAGCGGCGACACGCGCGTGTTGTGCGAGACGCGTCCGACCGCCGTAGTGGTTGCACTGGTCGTGGACGGGGGAGAGAAGCGCTGAGTCCTTCCGGTCGTATAATACATATTATATTTGAATGAAACCGCCGCGCGAAATACGCCTATTTATAAACGTATTATTTTTATAGTCGTCGTTGTCCTCGTAGGTATTATTATATATAGTACAAAAACGGTAGATTTATCATCCGAAATCTGCATGGCACGTAAACCACATCGTAAAAACCTGGTCGATTGTTGCAGACCACATAGCACAACGAGAACGTTGGCAAATTTTAACCTTTTTCCGGTATAAACCTATAGTTCCGCTCGGAATGATTTAATGAATATAAATTTAAATTTGTAAATTGTATATGACCTTCCCTAATTTTACTTTTGATGCCAAAATCATTGTGAATCCGATTGTGATATTTGTGAAAGAATACGTAGTATCTGTGGTATTAATTATGTAGGTACAGTACTCGTGATTATATTTATATAATGTTTTGAGGTATTATTATTCAACGAAAACTGACAATTGACATTCTCTGATAATAATAAATACTAAATTCTAAATTGCATCTATTTTATATATATTTTTAAACCTTTGTTTTTAATGACCATTATCTATTACCTATACATAAATTTTGACTACTCGGACATTTTCAAGAGAACTTTCGGCTTATCGATTAACAGTAACATTGGTAGGACGTCGTTTGAATAGAAAATGTTTTTATTGCTACAGGAAACTCCTAAAATGATATAAAATATCTAAATACCTATGTATTATAAAATATGTCTCATTAGTTTACTAAAAAATCGAATCTAAATAAATATGTATTAATAAAAAACAATGGAGTGAACATGATAGGTGAATCACGCTATAATAAATTCTGCCACGCGCAACGTCTACTGTGGTTTAAATGTTGGGTATAAATAGGATGTATATAGGAAACTATAATATGGGAAATTATCGTGTACTTGTTAACTGTGTCATCGTTTGTGGGCGATACATTATTAATAGCAGACGTTTTCACAACAAATTCCGTCTAAATCAGACCCGCGTTGTTATGACATAATTAAGTATATTTATAAAATTTCGCATGAGTGGAGCAAATGACTCGAACTGTTGTAAGATGTATTTCTGTTTTACTACCTATACGGCTATATGGAATAAAAAAAATAAAAGGTGATACTACAATACGTACTCGAAGTTGTTCGTTGAACATTGAAATTTGGTGATTGTTGAAATTGTAATCCACTGCGCGAGATAAAATCAAGTGTGCCCACTACCGTAGTAATAATAGTATGTATAATTTATAATAATATCTACTCCATAAGAGAGAGATTTTTTATGGAAATTAGAATGGCTCTTGATGGTACCGCGCAACGAACGTAATAAAACTTCAACAACATACTCTGAAAGTAACTTCACTATTGTTGTCTATTACATTGTGACGATGGACTTACAAGCATGTACTTGGCAAAATTATATGATATCGCAAAGTGGTTTTTGTAAAAAAAATAAATATAATAAAGTTTGTTAAGTTGTTATATATAATTGTACATAATTCTCTAAATCAGAATATTATTATTATATCATATAATTGAATGTATGCATTGCATAATAATATCAGTGCATTATGGGAATTAGGGCTATTACAGATAGTTCTCACGTTTATTTGAGTTCAATACACTTTATAGAAAAATAACATAATAAATGATTCGTAAGACGAATTAATTTAATGTACACTAAGGTTCTATTGTGAATAATTGTAAAAAGGATGTTAAACAACACAAATACAAACACATACACACTATAACTGGGTAGGTATATAGAAGGCGAAATTGTTTATTTTATTGGCAATTCTTAATGACAAATTCTATAGTACCTATTTACTTGATTTTTTCATTAGTTTTTATTTATAATAATAAGCATCGTTAAAAAAAAGTTTATGATGATTCTCGATTAAAAACATACTAATCAAACTAACACGAGTTTTAAATAGTTTCTAAGAATACGTGAAAGGATTAGCACATAATTATAACTATAATGCTATCGAATATAATTTTATGTTTTGAAGATCGCGATTCTTAGTATATGAATGCCATTATTTAGATGTTTTTGAATTCCTCTGTATAATAATAGTGGGTATTTATTAAATGTATTATTATTATGTTTTTGAATAAATCTTAGAGATTGAACGTAGAAAAAAAAAACTCTGTAGTTATTCGCACATATTGGCCGTGTGAAGAGGAGAGGTGAAGTGACCGAAAATTCCACCGCAGGTGCATTGGGCGGTGTATGCTCAGCAAGGCCGGAAGATTAAACATTTTTTCCTCCTCCTTCGATCGACAATAATATGTATAATAATATGAATAAATCGAACAAAACGGATGTGTTGTGGTCAAGTCGTATTTTTTGTGTCCGCGTGAATAATCGACATTGTAATCGAACAACAGCGACAATATATTAGGTACCAATAGGTATTATTATTATATGTATAATAATGCGTGTACAGTTGTAATAGCCCTCCAAACCGCTTTCCCTTGCCCGCTGCCAGTGGCGGGCAGGACAACGGCGGACCTTTATGCGGCTTTTATATCGGAATTTCGCACGTCAATGATGTATCGACCTAACGTCTACGGCGACGATCACAACGAGACAAATCTTCGAGCCCCCCCGACAATGGGCGATACACGTGTATTATGCGTTTTCGACTCTCAAACGGATTTCTCGCACTCTCTCTCTTGAGCGCGCTTGTGCCCGCTCGCGGAAATCGTTTAGGGGCGAATACGATTCTAACGTTAGCGCATATAATGCCCATATTTTATGTACATACGTCAATAATGTAATATATTGTACTACACGTGTACGTAGGCTTATGTGGACATGATTATATATGTATACACCCCATACTGTATGTAGGTATACCGCGGAATTATAAGCATAATACCTATATATTATTATAAAACGTTTTATAATAATAAATTGCATCCTGTAATACGTGTGAACGACGACGATCAAACTACATCTCAACTCCCGTCGCTCATCGCGGAAATCGCAATTTCTAAACGATTATTTTTTTCAAATATGTGAGTATACTGCTGATACTGTTGCAAAAAAAAAAAAATAATCATCATAAAAATACCGATCATCCGCGTTTCTGGTTATGACTAATACTGCATAATAGCTCATGAGATGTTCGTGATGAGTTTATAGGCTGAGCTGTTAGTATTGTTAATAGGTTAGTGTTGCGAATTGTGAATTGTAACACTGTGTAACATTGAATACTGTAACCGCCGCTCGTATGGCTATTTGCGCTTTTGCACTCAATTTCATTATATTATTATATTATTTTGATTTTTATCCTAAATAATTAGCATAATGATCAGTTATCGTGCATAATAATATATAAGTATGTATGTATTGGAAAATTGTCGAAATCAAACGTCGTACTACATTTGACATAAATATAGTTATTAAAGATTTCTTTTACTATATAATGCTGTGGTTAATAGGAAAACAATAAACATTAATATTTATTGTAAACCATCGTATATAGAATGTATATTGTATATCGTAGCTTTTAACGTGGTGTGGTACCTACATTAGCATTGTCATATAACGTTAATTTTATTGCTGAATATAGCTTTTGAGTTATATTCGCAACTATTGTTACAATAATATTAATTCCGAATGTCATACTAATTATTATTTATGAATCATTATCAATGTAAAACTTATCGAATTCGTTTCGTTCTAGTTTGAGTACATTTTCAAGTACTTGGACTAATAATTCAAGATATAACTATATGCGAAATTAAACAATTGCGTAATGCCTAATTATTATTATTACACATTTGGCGTTCTTGAAAATTATAATCTTAAATAAAAAAATAAAATTGTCAATTAATAGATAAGATACGACAATAAGGTGTGCTTAAATAAACGAAAAAGGTCTACATTCAAATTCAATTTAATTACCATATTTTTTTTTTACGTATATTCTAAATTACGACCAAATAATAATTAAATTAATTAATATACTTCCCGAAAATTACTTCCATATAATTGATTTTTTTTTTATGTTATTTATTCCGAAATTTTCTTCTTTTTTAGATATAAGTTTTGTTAAACCTATGCAAAACAATATTTATTAGAATAATTATAATGTTATCTTCACTATAATATCTATTCAGCGTAGATCTAAACACAACTGATTTGAAAAACACTTGTTTGCTGCGTGTTATAGTTGGACGGTTCGTTTACAAAATTACGTCATGTTAAATCTAAATATTATAATAATGTATTTATATATATTATACACTTAAAGAGTTGAACTGTATAAATCCACGGGTGCTCTAAGAAGTCTTTTATGGAAAATAATCACGATAATGTCATATATATTTCGTGGCATTATTGTTGTTATTGTTATTATTATTTTTATTATCATCATCATTATCATCATCGTCGTCGTCGTCATCATCATCATAAATACGGACAATATACCTATTATGTATACAATGACTCCCCTGCACTGTTGTACCGACTCTTAAATCCCAAAGGTATTATTGTACATTTAAGTACACTAAGTTTGATATATTTTTCCGGCTCGAGTAGGCCATTATGTTTATGTATAATTTATATTATACGTATGACTATAATCGGAATTAATCCAAGAGTTTAGCGAATGAATGTTTTTCAGACACTTTTTTTTTTTTTAATTGTATTTTTTATTTGAATAATTTTTATAGATAAAAAAAAGTACGGCGATGGTGGGACGTAATGCCATTCTTCTTCTGGATATGTAATAACATAAAAACGGAAACGACTGGGAAACCTGTTGCTCATCATCGCCCCAACGAGGAACATAAAAATCGAATGATAGTCTAAAATAGTATATTACATTAATAGTAGGTTACATTTGCAGGTGAAGCGGTGGCTGACTTATTGACTTAATTCCACGTAATCTCACCGTACACACACATTAAACGCACGCACGCTGTTGTTATAGCCTATAGGGCGTCGTGCAGGAAAAACTATTCGTATATTTAATTACAGAATACAAATATATATTTTTATTGTTTTTAAAGTCATTGGGACGAGAAGAGTCCCTCTGAATACGTATGATTTTATACAATTGTGGGGTAACCAAACGAACGAATTATTGTGTGTGATTTTAAAAATAAATGACCTATAAACACTTCTAACTTACGAATTGAATTCCCAATATTCAGTACAAAAAAAAAAAAAAAAAACAAAACAATGCGTCTTATCCACAAATTCGCCAGTAAGTGAACTATAAATATATCATATTATAATTATATTATGTAAGTACTACAATCGATAGTAATATTAAGGTTTTATATTTTTTTTAGAGTGACGATATCAAAATAACCATATATGATTTAATAATATTAATTAGATAGATAACACTTAATATATTAATTTTAAAATGTCTAATTAAAATAAATTCTAACTAGTGTTATTTGCAGAAGTGTATACTATTACAAAGTATTACAAAAAGAACGTGGAACTAATTGTCTATTAAGACATTAAGTAGGAACTGATATGAATGTATTAAACGCCCACTTAAATTATTATACAAATTGTCTTTATAGCATTAATGCATAATGGATTATAAGTTATAACTGTATGGTTATTGACAGAAAAAATATAAAATTACCTAACAAGACAATTTTATTGTAGTCGAGTTATTTATTTAATATGTTTGCATTGTTTTATTATTATTGTTATTTTTTTTTTTATAATATTTGCTGTTGTCTGAAAAGATTATTTTGTAATTTCAAACCCGATGTAACATGCAAAAAAATGTTTAAAGTTTGTGCCAACAGCTTATTGTTCTAAACCTTATTGTAAGTTTTTTATAGGTATATATTAATGTTGGTAATTTTAGTGATATAGTTTCTAAATTTATGAGCGTCGTGTTTGTAATAAATGTTTAACATTATACCTACTAACTACTTATATTATTAAGTTTGTTGCAAAAGCTATAGAATATTACCTACACATTAATGTTATATTGTATATTATTATACATATATAAAAAAAAAAAAAAATGAAACAAAACCAAATTGTTGAGGAAAACACTAAAACTATTTTATTTTAATACTTTAGAATAGCCTATATAGAATATACATATTGTAGATTCTGTAGATTTATGCTGATATAGAAATAATAGTTTTCCTAATAAACGATAAACTTATTGTTTTTATTACACGTGAGTCAAATGTTATTTTTACATAATATTATGATGTATAGACATATAGTATCAGTATATAGTTTGCTGTTGTAATATTATTTACGATTTCGGCGTGAATACAATATTAGTATTATTTTGTATAGACACTTTCGTTTAAAATGTCTGTGCGTATTATATTTAAATATATATATTGCCAGGAAGCTGTTGTACGTTCACAGGACGGACACGGAGGAAGAGAAAAAAAAATCTATTTAGTGTTTCTTCGTTCTCCGTGACGTGTGATGAGCGCGCTGTATACATAGCTCTTTCGCAAAATGTCGGGTGTAAGCTGTAGTTTATATATGTGGCGACGATCGTACATATAACTTAACTTAACTTATGTATATATATATAGGTATTGTTGGCAGTAATCCGCGAGGAATTGGACAAGGAGCTTTTATCGAACTTTTCTCGTGTATTTATGCGTATGTGTGTGTGTAACATGTATAGTTCACTGTGAAAATGCCGTGGCGGGTGGGTAGAAGCCTTATTGCCGCCATCATTAGAGCTTTCGTTTGGGTAGAGGGCGTTTCCGGCGTCACCGTATCCGCCAATCGGGCACCAGGAGATAAATTATATACATATATTATACGTATATACAGTAGTATTATAGTACTAGGTACCTCGGAGCTCGCGGAGCACATCTCCTCTCACTCTGTTCACTTCTCTCTACCACCTCTCTACTCGATCGCTTCCACACCCCTCACCGTCGTAATACTACTCTGCCGCAGCAGTCTCTACGTGATAAATAGTCAAACGTCCTCTTGTCCTCCGCGCTCCACCACTTCCCGAAAAGCACGTCTTCGGGACATGAGCCTCTGAAGTCACGGATAGCGCAGAAGAAACATTGAGGAGGAGATAGTGAGAGGGAAAGTAAGTAAGAGAGAGAGAGAGTAAACAGGAGAACATAGATCGAGACAACGACGTCAGAAGATGGCCCTCCGGCGACCCTTGTCAGTATATATAGTTGCGCTTGTTCTCCACGTCCACTCTGCAGGAACAGAGTCTTTAACTCGTATTATATATAATATATATATATATATACGTAGATAAAGATAGGAAGTCATCTAACTATCGTAAGTCTATATATATGTTAAAGGCGAGGCAAAGTGGGGTAAACGTCACCGTGGCGTTTATATATATTGCGTTCTCGGCGAGATTCAATTCAGGAGGTCGACGACGACGTCGACGTTGATCATAGAATTAAACCCTCGTTTCGTGTGTAAGACCTTCGTTATTAACCGGTGTTTTTCCCTTTCACGGGGTCGCCTGTTCACATAAAACTATATGTATATATATATATATACCTATACGTTACATAGGCGTACACGTAAATATAAGCGAGCGTACCGGAAGCTGAGTGTGTATACAATACGGAAAGAGAAAGATAAAAAAAAATAAAAATACAACGAGATCCCAAGGTTCCGGAATCGTTTTTTTCTTCTCAATGCTCGCCCACGATCACCTCTTGGCAGTTTTCAAGGGGGCCATACGGCTAACGATCAGCTGATGTACAGTACACGTCACACGGCGTAATTAGTTTTTTATTTACAACGCGGCGCGTGTTGTATATACATCGCATCCATTTGACGTTCTGATCCGTTTTGTGAAATGGATGAAATTTTATCAATTTCACGAAACGGAACTTTAATTATAGCACAGTATGGATAACTCGAAACAGACTAAATTAAACTTAATGGCATATCAATTAACATTTTATAAAGTTTTAAATAAGTTACTTTTGTATAAATTATCATTTATCAGTATATACATAACAATAATCATGTGACATTACCGCAGTGTATACCTAAAGACAATCTTACAAATTACTGAACGAGTCTCTTGTCAGTTTTGTAATAAATATAAAATAAAGTATACATTTTACAAATTCAAATCTATTCTTATTGCCTTCTTCGTACTTTTTAATTTCATTAAAATATAATTCTGTGGAAATTAAGTTCGTTTCCTGCAAGTTTTGTTTTCCTACGGCTTTTTAAAATTGTATCCCTGATATATATATACAAATTTAGTGTCTCAATTCCTTAGCGCTCTCCAATTTAAGCTCGCTATATAATTAATTATCAGGTAGATAAATTCCACAGGCTAAATGAGTACAATATAAATATTATCATGTTTGAATTATATTATATTTATAGCATTTTTTAATTACCAGTAAATTTATTGTTCGTCATAAATCATAATAGTATTCATACTTTACGTACAATTTGTATATAATTATATCTAGTTTGTTAAGTACGTTTAGATTACATATTTTTGACTGTCGTCACATCTTATTTTGTTCATAAGTAAGTGTTCAGTTCATGATGGAAGTGCAAAGAGTAATATTAAATAATAGCGGGAAACGAATTTAAAAGAAAATGGGTAAAGTATCGGTAAATTAAAATTCTTAAATTAATAAAATAAAGAATACGCAGGTACCTTTTATTAACAATAATGTCGTTGAACAATTTAAAAATAAAATTGTTTGTTGATAATTTACTCATAAAAAATAAATAAATAATATGGTTGACTTATTATTATTTTTTTTTTTTACAAAACAATTCCCGTCTTGAACGAATTAATAGAAAACCATGCTCAAATAGTCTATAAAAATCAAGCTCAAATGAGTAATGACTTAAGCTAAAAGGCCATAGCTGTGTTTAAATGGGCGATAAAACTGAGTTCAAATGACCTATGGTAATTTTAAGGTAAAAAAGTTATTCGATCTCAAACGGACGACGTCTCTACGTAGGTACATACCATATTATTATTGTATAGTATAGCTGCTAACCCTGTGTTATTAATCTGATACTTAAATAATACACAATTATCATTGTTCATCAATAGAGTGTTTAATTTAAATGTTTGATTCATAATAATTTTAATTGATTGTTATCATATAAACTGATTTTTGTTTTATAAGTATATTTAAAGAACATACCGACACCAAATTCAAGTAGGTATATTATATTTTTATTTATTTATATTTGAACTGATAATGACACAAATAATAATTATTATTCCTTTTTAAATATTTTTCTATCATAATTCGATCCAGTCAGTAATTAAAAAAATGCGAATAGTATAACCGTTATGCAGTCTGCAGTAAAGTAATTTAAAAGTAAGTAAAATATATTTTTAATTATTTATTTAAAAATACCCAAATCGTGAATATTTTACATATCTTTAGTTATACTTGAAAAAATAATATTAGATTTATTATTATTGTTTTAGGTTATATAATATTATATGGAAAACATTTTTGTCGAATTCAAAATAATCATGCGTGGATTAAAATTCGCATGTGGTATTTATAGTTAATTGATGTTGTCCGGTGATTGAGCTGCACTGTCATTAATCAACCAGTACGTTTTCGACTGTATACATGTACCTATATAACAACATATTGTCTATTATATTACATAAATGCTTTTATTTCATTACAGGTGATGGGGTACCGTGATGGTCGGTCGGGAACGATTTAATCAATGTAAAAACAAACCATGCGATTAAACTCAACACGTCTACCTATTATAACAGTGTAGTACATATATGCCGACTATAATAATTTGTTAAAAGCCACCTGCGATACAACCGTTTAACCGATGAGTCATTTGATTTTGGGCAGCTGTTAGAGGTGTGTGTGTGTGTTATGTTAATCGAAACGATCGGTTAATTTGTTTTCGAAGGGTTGAATATAATACCTAATATGTGGTCAATATCATCGACAGTGCGCGTACTGTTTTTAAAAACAATCGGTCAGTTGATTACAATTTATTCGATTAAAGTCAAAGTCATTATATTATTGTTATTAATTGTTTTTACACATTATTATTTCAATGTTCCGACACTCAATCAGAACTTTCTCCAAACAATTGATTTAGCTATACACTGTTTCATTATGCGCAATATATCGTAGGTATACATAATAATATGTACAATTTACCCAACTATATTTAATATGGTTTATACCGATTCACAACTACCGGCTATACCTACCGATTACGAGTTATGTTACATGTTATAATGTTTGATAGAAATATGTGAAACTAAAATCAAAAAATATCGAATGTGAAACGAAGCATAAATATTTGGAATGCAAACTCGATAAATCGAATACTATATTGATAATATTGAATGACATTACGTATGGGCACCTATTAAAATATAATATTATGGTCGATCGATAACGTACAAAAATGTACAGTCGAACAAACGCGCGTGTAAGTTGTAAAAATAAAATTAACTCGGTTGAGTCGTCCCGTGTTCAGTTGTAAAATCGAAAAACAATCAAACAGACGAGCACTGTAATATATACACTTGGTGATTCATCCCAATATTTTTTATGATGAATTTACTCAAGAAATTCTCAACTTTTCAAGTATATTAAACTACTTACCCTAACCATAGAAAAATTGTATTTAAACAAAATATTACTGATTGTTTAGATACTTCAAAATTCGAAAAATCAGAATTGGAACTCATTTTAAAGGTAAATGTAGACGTGAGAAAGTTTAAATAAACAAATGCGTCGTAGGTATACAACTGTTGTTGACATATTATTACTGATATCCATATAACTTAGAAGATAGTGCGTTATAATTTAATACATCATATTGTGTATAATAAGAACGCTTTTGAAAAACGAAATGTACGAGGAAGAATTTAGTGTTTAAAATTGCTAATCGAATTGATAAATATCGAATTTTTCAAAGTCAATATAAAATTTACATGTTCTGACTGGTGACTGAAAGTCTGATATCGTCGCGTTTCATAGTGGACGCCGACACCTCCCCCGATCGCCACTACCACCACTACGACCCCCTACCGGTTAGTCCCTGATAACGGGACGTATGTACGCAACCGCCACCGGCCTCCAAGAAACGGAGATAGACACTGTTTCGGAACTACGAATGTGGCGGCGGCGCGAAACAGAAGCGCTCCGCAAACACACGTCGGCCTCGGCGGAGGCGTTTTGTCGGGCGGGCGACAAGCGGGCGGAGAGTGTGTATACACGCGCATTATACGACTTTTGAAACGACGTCGTCGGCGACAGGATCATTACACGTTTTATTAGGCCCACGGGTATAGGACCTGCACCCTCCACCCACGACCAACCGCCGACATCCTTCCGTAATAGTCGTGTGCGTAGACTTTATTGCAAACACACACCAACACACACGGCGAGGACCATTGTTCCATTATAATAACGCCGCCGAACGATAGTCCTGTTGTTGGAAGCTTGGGAACGCGAATAGCAGTATTTCCGTGTGTATATAATATATTATGTACGTATTTTAATATATTTCACGTCGTTATTAATTTCCTCGCGGCGTCTCTATTTCGCAGATTGATATTGATCATCGTCGCGTCGTTGACGTCCTGCGCGTCGTCGTCAGAGCTGTGATAGAATAATGTTTCGTGTATAGCAACTACCTACTTAATACACATAGAGTATTCAAAGAGATCTACTTTGAAACTTTATCTATATGGTTACGTGGTATTTTGTACGTGGATACAATATTATCGTCTTTGAATTTAAAATGACAATATACTATGGTACCCATACCGCAATATATAGCCGACGACGGTAGGTAATTTAATATTTAAAAAAGACTTTTTTGCTGTACGTATATGAATGTTCTCATAAACGGCAAGTCGTATGATATGTTCCATAATGCACTAGTTTTGACATCGAACTCTAAGCACAGTTCAATATATACGTAATTTAGAAACTTTGAGCCTTTGAAGATCGAGACGTTTAATCTCGCATGAGAGGTGCTTGTACAGCAGTTATCAGTGTCGATTAATAATTTAACTGCAGCTCGCATACCGTGGTAAGCAATGTTTAATAATACGAGTACAATAAATATCGTAAGTTACCTATATATCAATATATAGGGCGCGTAAATGGCTCGACGTACTTATAATGTATACATCTGTCTTGTTATAGAAGTGGGAGGTTTACACACTCTAATCACCCCTATATACATTATACATGCTAAACTACTACTCCGTAAGGGATTACTCGAATCGTCTCTTTTATTTCCAATAATGTTTTCAGTACCGTTTGAAAATGTAAAACTTATATTATTATTGCATAGCTATAACATAATGGTATACCCCTAAGGAGTTATTTTCGTTGTAACGACACAAAAACATTTATATTATATTTATAAAGATTTACACTATTCACGCAATACATAAAATAATATACCCAATACACTCGTATTTATATATTATATCACATCGATATCTACAGTGGGCAGCTGATTTTTCTTTATCGTATATTAATTATTAATATTTTTTATCGCTATTACGTATACAATTATGCCATCACGACATTTCCATACGAATAACTCAAATCGAGTATTTGAACAAAATCTAAAAAAAAAAAAATGTGCTAGGTACATATTGAAATTTATTGTGAATTTGTTTTTCAAATTGTACGTAATGTACGTGTATATATCTATTTCAATAGAAACTATATCATTTTTTTTTTTTAGTGTAACCAATACAACATATTTAACTTGCATTTAAAGTACAAGCAATAATATTATTGGGATTTATGAAAATAAAATAATACAAGATAAAATATTAAAATGTAAGTACATATTTGTATCGAATCAATTAGTTAGTAAACATTATGGGTTTCGGTTGTATTTTATTAGCAATAGTTAATAATTTTAAGTAGGTAATAACAAATTTACTGAAAAATGAAAAATTATACAATGTAAGTAAATTAGCTGTATTGTTACAATTGTAAGTGTTCTCGCCGACATTTTTAATTAGGTCCCTTACGAGAAGGAAACTGTTAAAAAAAGGTGAAACTTTAGGGAAGTAAATTTGTATTAAAGAAATCCATTGTTGAGTGCTTATTTTTTTAATTTTAGTTTTAATAAGAAAACCTCTTAATTATTATGTTTAACTATTAATTTTAATTCTAAAAACATAAACCGTAAGTCTGTAACCTAATATATTCACGTTTTCTTTCGTGTAAGAGAAAAAATTGGGTCAACAGTTTCGACGCTTTCATGTCATATCATTTATTTTGTACGCCAACATTATTTTTTGCGGGTTTAAGAGTATTTTCCATAATCATTCATGTTTATAGTCTAAACTAATGATGAACTTTATGCAGAAAAAACATTTGTTACTGTTATGGATCCAATTTATAATAATAATAAAAAAGAATGTTTATTTTCATATTCAGGTATACGAGCTCATTTTATTCAATTTAAAAAAAAATCCCTATTTAGAAGTTGTTTTTTTTTTTTGCAAAATATTGCAGTGTAGAGACGTGATAATTTAAGGCGGTTATAAAGCCTATACGAATTTCACACAAAATAAAGTCGATGTACTCGTATAAATCATAGCAAATTTAGTTTTTAGTTTTATAGTTTATAGATGTAGGGTCATTGGTCATACATGTTTAAAGTATTTCAAATAGGTAGGTACATCACGACTATATAATACAATTATTATTATAAAAGTATGTTAAAATAATGGTGTGCCTATTACTAATGAGGTAAAAAGACCTATCTCAGATACATCAGTGTCAAATAAAGCGTAGGTATATTATGTAAAACACTAAATATTCAAAAAATATTGAATTTTAATGTTTTCAAAAATTGTTTATATATAACAATGAACCATCTTTAACTTGGATAAAAGTTCAATTTGTGTCTTATAAAAATATTTTTATTACAGAAATAAGTTTTTTTTTATTTTTTTTTTTTTTTTTGAGAACTAAATAATAGCATTTCTTTAGTAACATTTTGGATTCCATATCTGAAAAAATAAATATTTTAGTAAAAGATAATCGTTACAATACCTTATTAATACCTACTAGTACATACTACATATAAATATATACCTATTGCTTAACTCATATAATATTGCCATCATACAAGTATACAACGTACATAGTATCTACATATTTGATAACTTGCATTCTCGATCATTGATTTGACATTTCCAGGTTCGTGTTATAATAGTTTTCTTTTTAACTAACATTATTGTTTAAAGTTTTATTGAACCATATAACATTTTTTTATTTCAATACATCTTGGATTTCCTGTATTAAGCTTTTCTGTAGGGAAAAAATTATAATTAGTTGATAAAGGTAAGTACTTTCATATTAAAATATTGAATTATCATAAAAATTGCTTGTCTTTACTAAGTAAAGATTTAGAAGAATTTATTAAGTAACATTCGCTTACTACAAAATTAAGTTCGTCTGATCGAGTTATTTTTTGGATAGTTGTAAAATAAATTTCATTAACTTATTTTTTATTTAGAAATGCTCAACTATAAAGATATAAAAAATAAACTGTAATTAAGTTGTATTTTACGAGTAATTCATGATTATATACACACAGTTAAAACTTACTTATGTATAATAATGTGTAGAATCTTGCTTGAACGTTTATAACTTTGTAATGGTATTGTTTTCATAATGGAATTGATTTTTTTTATGATTTGTTTTTGAGTTATAAGTAATGAAACATCTCTGCAGCACATTGGACTTCTTATCTGAAAAAGAAAATATTTTAGTAAAAAGTAATCATTTAAATATAAATTTATATCCGCACACATAAGTAATAATTAAATATATATTGACTTTACCCACATAATATTGCTATCATACAACGTACATAGTACCTATACTTGTTTGATGACTAGCATTCTAGATCTGGACCATTGATTTGATTTTTCCAATATAAATTTTTAAATAACTTTTCCAAGTTTTGTGCTGTACGCACAGACACAAAATAAACTAGACTAAATATTAAGCAAAAACATAATGCCGATGAGTAATCAATGAGTAATTATTATCAATTAAAATGTTGACTTATATAATATTATTATAGAGTATCACGAATAAAAAGTAATTATTATTTTTTTATCTGTCCAACGGAAACATAATATAACAAACTACCGTGAATCAGATCAAAAAGTTCGCGAAAAATAAAAATGTCAATAACATGTGGTAAAATAACGCTCTGAATGTTGATAAATATATTTATATTTTTAGTACTTGATTCATAATCTGTTTTCTTTTTTTGCTAACATTTTTGAGTTTTATTGAATCTTAAAGTACGTTTTTTTTCAGTACTCAATCAATTGATTTGTGTCTCTACACATAAACTAGGTTGTCTGTATTGTTTTTTTCATTTTTTACACATTTATGCAGATGCGGTACAAACTTATGATCATTTTAAAATGTAGAGTTTCAAAAAGGTCATAACTTAAATAATAATATCAATAAAAGACTACGTAGAGCCCTAGATAATAATCTTACCTTTACATTATATAATAGGTCAATTCACTCTAATATTAAAACTAACAGCATAATTTTGAAACTTGTGAATAAAATTTTGCTATGTCGTATGTGTGCAAGACGGAGACAACACATGCGAATACAACATCCTCTTAATATTTGTCTTTAACAGAAAGTAAAAAGATGTTTTATAACTGAAAAGTAAATAGCACTAAAAGACTAAACATCTCAAACCCATCAAAACCCATTTCTTAAGTACGTAATTTTTCTATTGTTCTCATGACTCATTTCGTGATCCAGTGAGATTTTCTTCGATATTATTATATTTGTATCTCGTCATATCTGAATTATACCATTTTAAATGTAATCTCCATTCCTATAACTTAATACGTATACTAAACAGTAAATTTAATGTTATAAAAAATATATATCTTTATATTGTAAATAAATAGAACATTGATGTACATTTAATACATAGAGTACTACTCTATGATTTAATATTATATACTGTATTTGTTTATTTTTCTAATCAGCAGTTATCCCTTAACATAATTTTACTCATAAACTTATAGTAGAATTTCTATAATACATAAATATAATATTTAATATAAAATAGAATATAAGTATTACTAAATTGTAATTTGTTTACATATTTTGTAAATTACTAGTAAATAACTATCTCCCTATATCCTATACAGCAATATAATGTTTATTGAATTAATACGATTTTATATTTATTTTAGATCTTCAAAAATCCAAGCTTAATATATGTAAGGTTACTTAGGTGATTGAATCTTACCTATACTATTATTCAATTCTTACATTTTGGTTAGTTGATTCATATTTAATAAATAATTAAATACACGTTGTATACAAATAAACTACGTAATATAGTTTTATTTCTATTTAATATCTACATCTAACAGTGACGAGTGTTAAAATCTATGCAATAAACTCTTCTATAGAAACATTTTTAATAATTAATTAGTCTATATAAATTCTAAATACTTAAGTTATTTGTATCATGTTTACAAATTTAATACACTTAATAACTATTTAGTTTAATAATAAGTACTTATGATTAGCTATGACAAAATAAAAACAGACTGGTGATGAAACTGCAAAAGAAGATAATATAAGATTATAGTTTATGATGTATATAATTTAAGAGTTAAGACTCTAAGTGTAAGTAAATATAAATTGTTATTTTTGAAAAAAAAAATAATAAAGTTGTATGTATTTCATAATAATTAATCATAAATTAAAATCATAACTATGATAAATGAAATGAGGGCTTAATATAAAAGTAATAAGGGGTTGCTATCTCCCCTGAAATTTTTTCTAGTTGCACCTTTAATAGCTAGCATATATAATTTACAATTTTACGCTTTGCATTTTTTCATTTGAAACACTTTAATTCACTATAACATTTAAAAAAATATATAAATGATAAGTATGAAATTGAAAAACTATTTCTCTTTTAAATATATGTGAACACTGTACATTCTAAGTATGATTAGTAATGAGTACTCAATATCCACCATTAAACAATTTTATTTTAGTGAAACATTGTTTATATACATGGTTCAGTAATCGGATTGAAGATTGGTTCATTATATTACGAGGGTCAATCAAAAAGTGACGGGGACAATGTTTGAACTGCTTTTTGAAAGTATAAATTGTGAAATTGAACTCAGTTGAAATATTATCAGTTATTATATTATTATCAGTCATAATACCCTATCATTATAAATATCTTGTCCAAAATTGATTAACAAAATGATCACAAAAAAAGTGATTAGATTTTTGTGGTTATAAAATTGTAAATCAATACAAATTTTCAGGGAAGTGCGTGATTGGTTATGAAAAGAGTATTCTTAATTTTTAATTAGAATTAAAGAGAAATTCAATGGAGTGGGAACGCATAAGTCCCCCCCCCCAAAAAAAAAGGCAAAAGCGAATCTGCTTGAAAAGTGATGCTGACTCTCTTTCTTGATAATCGAGGTGTTGTTTATTTAATATTTAAAGGAAAAAAGATAAATTCAGCTGCCTAATATAAATTATAAAACCCTCAAAAAATTGAGTAAGGCTATAATTAATAACCGACGACCAAGGAATTGTGCTTCTCTATTACAACGCAACTCCACATTCAATGAACTACCCCATAAATTCATGTAGGAATTTTGAAAACCCCTTCTTTCATGTGTTTGGTTCTATGAAAAATAAGCCAGAGAATAACATAAGCGACCGGTTGTTCACAAATTGGACGGGAGAATTCCATGTATTTTGACATTTGTTTCCTCTTTCTATCTCTATAGGTATGAAAAATGTAAAAAAAAAAATATATAAAAAAACTTATTTGGTGATTATTTCTAAAAAAAAAGTGTTTAAAAAGAGTAAATTCTCCTAAATATAGGACTTATAGATAATAAAAACTTTTTTTTCTTATATTAGTATCATTATTCTTACACCCAGGAAATATATTATATAATAATAATAATATTATAACATCGTTGAATGAATAACAATAATGATGATTATTAAACAACAACATTGGGCTTTGCATTCTGTGGGTCTTCGCATCATACAGCCAATCAGCGTGCTATTGACTTACTATACTGCTTTTTTATTGGTTATTATTTATTATTGGATGCGTTTTAACCTGTTTTAATTATTACTCTAGTCTCAAGATTAAGTTCATCAGTCGTAGTTAGAACGCAGTGATCTATACTTCAAACCCCGAAGGACCGTTAAAAGCACCGAGCCGTTGTCACATCTCATATACCTATACTTCGATATTATAATTGATTCATCGTCGATTCTATACACACATTCTGAGGTGGGTGGTGAATGATTACTTAAGGTACGCTTTAAACAATCAATTTAATATATTATATCATAATATATAACACGAGTACATATATACGTCGAAAATTAAATTTTACATAAGAGACACAAAACTTATTTGTGTTACTTATTATGTCCCCTTTTCAAAATAAAGATACACATATCTACCGTTATGAACGGTGTGGATTTGTATGCGTGACAAAAAACCAGAACTTGCTTTTATAGTTTAGATTTATTTATACTTTTCATATTTCATATAATGATATAAAACACTCATATATTTATATTGATAATCAAAACTTACCAATCAAATTTTCTATTTAAACGACAATAATTCAATTTCGTTTTAACGGGTATAATCAAAATATATTATAAAATTATAATTATATTTATCATACCTAATAATAAAAAGTAAAAAATTAAGAAATACATTAAATTCCATACACATTTTTTCTAAGGGATAGTTTTAAAATTATATTTAAAGCTTTATTTTAAATAGGCAGATGAAATTTATTTATTTATCTCATCTATTTGTTTATATAATTATTCATCATCAACGATAGCTAACGATTTTATTTTTTCTGAAAATATATTATTGTTTTACTAAGTATAGCCAAAATAACACACATTTTTAATACCATTTAAAGATATTTTCATATTTAATACAAAAAAAAAAATTATTAACAAAATTTAATTCTTAAAAAAGTATAATATTATAACAATATTAAGCGTATGTGTTTAAATGTATAATAATATGTGCATGTATACTGTAACGATTTATAGATTACTGTCTCGTCGTTTATGGTCGCACTCTATAAATTAGCTTAGGTAAATAGAACACTGCAGGAACTTTGATTATATTATAATATTATTTGTATAGCCAGTAGTTGAGGTATAAATCCCGAATTGGAGACTAGCAGCTATCGGTACCCTTTTAAATAAAATTATCAATTCGATTTACTACAGGTGTAGTAACTTAATTTATAGCTAAATCATAAGAATACAATTTTTAAACTCGCACTAATATTTTATTACCATCAACAACAGGTTAACCAGATAATAGTAGCATATAGTAACATAATGTAGTGTATATTATTACTTATTAGTATTTCAGACATTAATTAAATATTTGTAGACGTTGCTAATATTGTGTAGGGTTGTGATAGTTTTTGAACCTGGTTCATAAGTTTCTAAGATCATTAAGTATCACTAAGAAAAATGTATTTATATTTTTTCTAAGTAAATTTTGGTTCTCTAAATCGGTTCTTATATAATGTAAATGATAAAATAATCCTTAACTGGACAAGGCTAAATACATATATTTAAGTCTATTTGTTTGAAAGAACAAATTCAATGTCTAAATCCATAAACCGCATACTTATAATTTTGACTATAAAATGGTAGATAGACAAAAACTATTCACTGTTTTTCATCTACAGGCCAGATTTTATAAATTTTTGATAAACTTTTACCAAGCTTCCAAAAAGTTTAGAACATTTTATATTAAATTTTGATATTCTTTTCGCCCAAAATGGAAAAATGACTTATGTTTACAAATAAGATGAAATTATTATTATGACATATCAAAATTATTAAATTATTAAAATATAATATTATAATAAACTTATAATATAGCTTTTCTATAACCGTATGTCATTGATACTGTCATTATTATAATAAGTAATATATGGAGTGTTTAACATTTATAAACACATACCTACACTTTTTAGTAATTATAGAACTTGCTGTTTTTGATTACGACATCCTTAATTAAGTATGTGGTTTTAACTTATTAAAAGTTTGAGGATTTAATGGTAGCAGTACTGTTTCAATAACAATGATTATTATACGGTCGATAAAAATAAAAAATGCGGTTTCTGTAATTGAATCGAGCGTGCTCGAATAATATACCTAAGTCAATCGACTGTTTTTTTTTTACTATTATAAATAATAAATATAATACACATATATATTGTATTTTAACAACTCCGGATTCGTTGTTAATGGACGCGGGATAGGTTTTTTTTCATTATTGTTATTATTTTTTTTTCGGGAGGCACGTGACCGCCTGCCGCCGGTAGGTGTATATCGTAGCAGTCATCGAACACCGCCGCACAGTGTGTACTTTGTATATATATTGTTATCGGAGAGGTGTCGTGTGGGTGACGAAGGGGTTATCCATTAGAGTCGATATAGTATTATATACACACCACTTTACTGAAGCTCCACGATTATCGTCGTCGTCATCATCAACATCATCATCATTATTATTATTATCATCGTAGTTGTCGTCGTTGCTGCCGCACAGCCACCACCGTTATAATAACAATAATAACAATACTTTTTGGTCAGGTGGTGATGATGGTAGTGCACACAGTACATAGCTGATGGGTTGCCTTCTCACTTCCGGTTCCGGTTTGCGTGCGGCGTGTACCTATATTCAGCGCCAACGCCGTGCACCGCACGCCACACGAGCGTGGGCCGTCTCGACCGGGCGCGAAACGCTCCGAGGAACAACGGCGTCATTGTTATCGTCCCATCATCGAGACACCGATTTTACATTAGCCTGTTCCGGGGCGGCCGGCGGAGAAATTTAAAAAAAAAAGTTAAGAGAATCCTAAAAATAACAATACGATATTGAACGATAGTACAATACACACTGCAAACAAATACTACTACCGACCTATATTGAGCTGTGCAGTGTACGCCGCTCGTGTGTTCTACTCATCTCGATATTGCCTCTTCAGAGTCGAAGGATTGATGGTTATAATACACGCCGAACGTGATAATGTGATGGCTATTTATCGCGGAAACTTCGGTGAGAGCGGCACGCCCGTCGGCGTATATTGTTTGCGTTGTCGAATCTCTTTCAATTCAGTCGACCAGCGTGTATATAGTTAACCCGAGTGGCACGTCCAGGACATAATTAATAATATTATTATGACTTTAGATATTATATATGTCCCGTAGCCGGAGATAAGCTTTTTTAGGACACATACAGTATAAGTATAGCTACCACAATTTACATTTTTTTTTATTTTGATTTTTTGTATCTTAAAAAAAAAAAATTTTCTTAGTCTTAACAACACACAATAACATAAAAATGACACCTACAAGTAAAAATATCGAATATCATAATATACTACAATGCAATAGGTACCAACGATTTTTTTCAAGTATATTACACTTCTCTACCAGTAGCACAGTGGCGTAAAGAGGAGGAATGAGGTGATCTACCAGTTGCTTTTTATTAATTTTGAACATTAAAAATACCTAAATTCGCCATTTTACTACTGATCTGACCCTTCTTCTCTCCACTATACAAAAGTTGTGTAGACGACACGTTTATAACTATCGATTTATTATGTCAATAATTTATTTAATATTGATTCGTGTTATTGTCGAAAGCAGTTATAGGTTAGTTTATTTTCATATTACTCGTATAAGTGACAATTGATACGATTATAATTTTGTCTACGTATATTTTTCTTTTTACTATAGTATTACGTGTTTGTGTCTGTGATAGAGGTTTTCGTTTATATTCTATAGACTGTAGGTTTATGAATTATAGTTATGGTTGTAGTGTAAACAACTTATATTGTAGAACAAATATCTGATTGGTATACGTTATAAATTATAACGTTCTTTAAAGGTTATCATAACCATTAACCGATTAACGATTTCCAATACTTAAACACACGATGCAGCTATCGTAAAACTCGGTGATTATTATACAAGCCTATACCTGTGTGCGTGTACGATATTATCTCTATAATGTTAAACACAAAAAACGATATACCTACCAGCAATGCCGTATAATAATATAATATAATAATTAATTGTGTTTTGTTTTAGCTGCTCGAACTTTCTTAATTATTGTTTAGGTACTTTTCAGAGAGTCTACTGGTAAAAGTAAAAGAGGCTCTTTAAGCAAAATATTATAATTTAGTGAAAAGGGAAGTATATTCATTAGCTTAAAGTTATCCAGAGTAATTAAAACTACCTTAAGAAACCTTTAAATCCATAATAGGTGGTATACTCGTGACTTGTGAATATAAACTAGGTAACTAAAATAAAATACATTTTTAAAGAATGCAGATTAAACAATTTTTTTAATAAAAATGATTTCACGATTATCAATGATAATTATATTCTTTTCTTTATCAGTGGAACAATAAACATTATTTTTTTTCAAATCAAATAATTGGATATTTTATCCAAAATTATCCAAAATCGTTCATATGAACAGAAGTATGTTATCGAATCGATAAAATACAAACTACAGTTTGTTTAATTCTAGTTTTATTAAATATCAACACAGCATTAGTCAATAATCGTATCTTTAAAATCATGCAACAGTAAATTGTATTGATTAAATAAAAATGAATATTCATATAACACGTGTTACAAGATTTATCATAATATTATAACTATAGAATAATTGAATTACTCTCGCATAAAAGAATAAAACTTATAATAATGTGACTGATCTATAAGTTACTTAATTATGGTTTTAGTCGAACGCTTATGTTATGATATTAAATCCATACATTATAATAAATATTTAACTCTATAAAATGTCAAAAGTTTATTTTAAGTAGATATAAAGGGTTAGTGTAGTATAACACTAACAAATTATGATTATATTATACATATATTATTTTGTCCACGGGAAATGGGTTTATAATCGCCTTTAGAGTATGAACATAAATATATAATATGATACACGCGAAGAAACATTAATAACATTCGAGATTCAATAGCTACGGCTTCAGCTTAATTTAAAAAGATTACGGGAGTTGATCGAAACGTCTAAAATTTGAAAAACCTTACTATACCTATTATGATATTATGATATATTGGGTGATCCATTTAAGTGTTTATACTTATTATTTGAAAAATCTTAACTTTTTTTAAAAAATATTTATTTTAGGTACATACGTTAAAGTTATTGAAAATCAACATTTAAAAAAAAAGTTATATTTTAAAATGTATTAATTCTTATTTTTTTTTTTTAATAACAAATTAACATACATTTTTAATTTAATATTTTAGAGTATCTATTTCGATATAAAAGAATCGAATTCAAAACGATTATCTATAGCAATATATACACATTTAAAGTTTAGATGAGTAGAGTAATGTTTCAATATTTTCGCGGTGCGTATCCTGTACCACTTTATTTCACTCATATAAATCTTAAATAATTATAATTTATAACTAATTAACTTTAATGGTTTGAAATTGTTATGTATTGAAATACTCTATTATAATATATACTTATGTATGTATAATGTATAATACATGCACATGGTTGTTCAAAAAAGTAAGAAACTTAATAAATAACAACGATAAAACAAATGTAAAAAATATGATATTATTTTCAAAAATGTTGATTTTCAATGACCTAAGTTTATGTCAAAAAAAGTTTATAACTTTCGAAATAATGAGTGTTGACACTTAAACGGACTATCTTGTATAATATATTATTATAGTGTTCGACGACGATGTAGACGAGATCAACCCGAACCGTCATCAAAATCGAACTTTTCTCGATCAAAGTATACACCGCAAATAATAATATTATAATAGCAATAATGTATATACGATATATTTATATAAAATAAATCGACCGGGTGTTATTTTTTTTTCAGTGTTCTGCGGAAGCTTTTTGTTCGAGATTATGTTGCCGAGGGAAGTGCAGAAAAAAATATAGACGTATTCTTCGATTGTAAAAATACTACAACGTTAATTCGACAACAACGGATTGTGTGTCCGTTTGGGGTTGGGGGGGGGATAGCTGCAGCTTTGGGCGACGGACAATGGACAAGAACGCGCGGCCGGAAGCAAATCAACTCGACTGTCGACGTATCGGTATATACATGTATATATATACACACACGCCATTCACACACGCCGTATAGGATTTTATTGCTCCTCCGGCCAAAGTTGTATGCGCACACATATACACGCAAACGAATGTGATATATTTATATTATATTATGTTTAAGCATACGCAACAAAGCGTCCGAATATCGGACGCCCGGAAACGCGCGGCTCGCACTCGGTTTCCGGCCCGTTCGGATGTGACTGAAGTTTTATTTCTTTTTTATTTTTATTTCGGAATTTCGATCCGCGCATGTGTGTGTCGGGTCAAAAGACCTATCGTGACCGGAACGCGATCCTCTATATTATGTAATATAAACGCATATAAAATATATATATTGTATTCACGCGATATCGTTGTGCGTTTTTTTAAAGCGTAGCGAAAAATTCAGCCGGGAAAGAGCGCGCATTATTATTATATGTCATTAACAATACTCAAGTTGTCGTGAGTTCACCATTATCATGCAAATATCATATGAGTTGTCCTCTCGAAAGGGATTTTTTTTCTTGTACATACTACAACGCAATAATATATATATTTGCATACGCACTCATATTATTATATAGGTTACACATGCTGAGGATTTCTCTAAAATCGATTTCTATATTATAGTGGGCGATTTGTTTAAATTTGTTTAAAAGTAATAACCATTTATTTTCTTGAGAGTTTCAACGTTAGGTTGTAAAAATAATTGATTGTAATACGAGTAAAGTTTTTACTTATAAGTATTTAAAGTTAGCGAAATAGTGAACCAACATCTAATGATAGGTACATCCCTGTGCCACTCCACTTCGCTTATCGAATGTTTAAATGCCTACTAACTTATTACTATTATATCTACCTACTAGTTTGAAATTTTATTTTATGCATTGCAATTTTCATAAACTCATTATTTTGCTTTTGAATTTGAATATTTGAATTTATACTACCATTAAAAAAACATTTCAAGAAAATGAATGTTTACTTAATATAAAAAAATTAAAATATATAATATATATTTATATGAATAGAAAATGAATAGATCTTAGTTAAATTCTATGTGTGCGTATGATTATTCTATTATTAAAAAAAAAAAGGATAAACCTTTAATCATAATAATAAATTAATTAAAATATATTTTTTATTTTTCAAAAAAAGGTATGTAATATATTCAATAATATAATGAAAAACATAAACGCTTTTCAAGAAACTTAATGTTTAACCTTATAGTATGTAAGCACCTATAGTACCTATGGTTTTAGTTTTTTCTTTACTTATTGACCCATTTCTCGACTTACACTGTGCACAACACGATTCGTTGATTATTTCACCTTCGTGTTAGAAGTGACAGAATTACAACAATTTTCGTTCAATATTAATCGTTTTCCTCAGATAACTATATTATAACAATTTATAATTTATAATGACGATTTAAAATAGTATTTAAAAAAATTTTAACTCTGACAGTTTTAAAGTATTTAAAGCTCGTATTATTATTAATATTATTTATAGTTCATTAATTTAAATTTACAGAACTCCGAATGTATAAAAATTATATTTGAATTTTGTGACTTTATTAATATTATTAAAATATGACCTATATAAATATTTTTACTTTACACTCAATAGTATAGCTTTCAACGCAACAAACCCCACTATCAACTTTTTTTTTATGCTTATACCCTATAAACGAAGTTTTCGATCATTCGCATCCTAAACTTTCATCGTTCACGGACTTTCTAGGTCTTTCTCTTGATATTTTTTCACTAGGTTTATTGATTACTATTTTATGTATTAGTTTATCCTAAACTCTTCATATATGGCCAATTTCTTCTAGTTTTTTTTTTTTACTTTTGGTTTGTATGTTTGGTCTATTGCAAATGATTTCAATGTATACACATTTTTTTTTTATATGATTCATGATTGGAAGTTTAGCATAGGACTACACATTCAAGGACCTTTATTTTACATCCAATCTTAATTCAATTTATTATAATATTTACAACTGTCAATAATATAAATACCTTCTTATTATATGATACAAAATTATGATACATTGCTAATTTTGGGTACCTAGCGAAAATTAATGTTCTCGCTTGAATACAAATAATGATTAATCGATGCCGACGTGTTTATGACAATTACGACTTCAGACAACTTAATTCTTATTGGTAATGCGTAACACAAACATATTATACAAATTGTTCGGAATTATTCTGCAACGACGGGATAGGCCCTAAACCAACTTGACGTACAATATTTTTCGTAAAATTAACTCGATTAGCCGTTAAATACGGCACGCGTCGCCGTCGTATTTTCGAATAAAGATTTAAACAGAGACGTAATAGCATTGGATTATATTATGTATGTATATCGTGATTTGAAATAATATTATTAACGCACAGCGAGCGCTAAATCCAAAGGCGCGAGGGAGTGAGAGAGTCAAACGACTTAACCGTGTACAATATGTGCGTACAAGGGTGGTTTATCCGACGGAATCGTTTCGCCGTCAGTATCGCGGATTTAAACGACTTTTATAGCGCGTATAATATACACTATACGCAACAGCGGTGCGAATAGGCGTGTTCCCTCAGTCAATAATAAATTTATATATTGAGATATAACACGCGTAGTAGTATATCCCCTTCGGCGGGTGTTGTACAACACAATAATATTATAATATATACGACGGCGAAAATCGTTATTGAAACAAAACTGCGTATAATGTTCAGACCACAGGGCGAGTGGTGTAGAGTAGCAGTTTGACGATTACACACACACACGCGCACGTTATTAGGATCTCGTGTGTGTGTGAATATTTTAATATAAAAACAAAACGGGGTGGTTTGACAAGGCGCGCACTCCGCGGGCAGTCTAGTCTGTAAATGGGCGTATCGGCGTCGCCACACTGATCTCCGCCACCCATCGTCGCCGAAACTCGCGTGAACTGAGTGACTGCGTATAAGCGATGCCGCGGGTTTAATGAAAACAAATCGGGCGTGGGACTTTAAACCCCTTTGTCACGCCGTAATATTCCGAAGCGGTGTCACCGCATCAGGCGCGGTCGCAGAACTTTTGCCGGAGAATATCATATAATATCATAATAACAATGTAATACGTACGAACGAGATGTATCAATGTACATATGTATATTATAATATTATTATGCTGTGTACTATATATATATCCACCCCAGTCGATCGCGTGGATTTTAAACGGCTTGCCGCTCGTTTATATAAAATATGTTTTTTCGTTATTAATAACAGTTTATTATTATGTGACGTATGTTAAGTCGCATACGCACACGCGCACACTTTCTCTGTCTCTATCAATATCTCTAGTTCGACTCTGCTTCTCGCCCCTAATGGTCATTCTCTTTGACTACTCGATGTCGATGTTAATGTACCTGACTGTTTCGCATACGTCTTACACGGATATTGATAATACAAATAAAAATTCTTCACAATAACCACGTCGTGCTTTCATGCGATCTATACGACGATTCGGAATATAATAGGTACCTATGTGATCTACCGCAATAGAGAACTATAAATTATAATTGAATGGTATGTCATTTATTTTACGCGCGCACTGAACGAACAAAAAAAAGTTGAACAATTATCGTTTACCGTATTTTCGTTAAAAATATTAAATATTCCGTAGGAAACACGTAATGTAGCAAAATTGTATTTTTATTGAATCATTATATTATTAATTTGGAAATTTAAATCAAAATCCGTTTGAAATATCCGTTTTATATACATATTACGTAGGAAAAAAAACACATTCCAAAACGTAATAATTTTATGAAAAATAATATCCAGATGAAAACATCATAATATGTTGTGCATATTTCCATAGAAAATATTTCATTGGGAATACAATACTCTTCCGTGGAAATCTATTTTCAAATCCAGTTCTGAAAAAAATTTCTGCATTTTAATGTTTCCGAAATTTTCCAACAGTAAAAAAATAAGTTACCACAAATTATTTTATTGTGTGCGTAAAACTTATATTATAATATATTATTTTGTTATACTGTTATTGGTAGATACGTGTTTTCTTTCGATGGATCATATATTGCACTGGTGGACACGGTATATATGTAATATATAATATATATGTCGTATGTTACCTATTGTAAAGTATATAAAGGACGTATTTTGGATGTTTTATACAACCAAAAGTGGAGGAAGCCACCCGACATCTATTTTTATGTAAATATTATTTTTAATATATGTAATAAGTTTGATTTTATGTCTGATGTTATTATTATGAAGATTGATTACTACAACGGATAGTGTATGAATACCCTCCACCATCGATATATTATATATTTATAATTATAAAATTAAAAAACCCACTCCCTAAAACAAATTCTGGCTATGTGTCTGTAAATATATTTAATACTATTGAATTAAAACACGGAGGTTTAAGTAATGACTATAATAATGATGACGATGATGGTTTTGAGGGGGTGCTGGCTGGAAGAGGGTTCCTTGGAACTTTGGTAATAACATTTAATGCGTTAACATGAAAAAAAATCCTTTTTTTTATCACGTTTATAATCGAAAAATATTAATTCAGTTTTGAAATATAACAATAATTAAAATATTTGGGCGGTATTCGGAGAGAAGACGTAAACAATGTCTTGTGCCATATTTTACTTAATTCGGATTACTCTAGACAGAAAAACGACATGTAGCGAAAAATCTGCCGTCCGAAATCTGCAAACATGTCAAGTCGATAAAACGAGTTGAAAACGCTTGTCACTAGACAAATAATTGCTATATAAATGACGTGTTTCGTAGACAAGTTTTGAAGAATGAAACGAAAAAAATGTCATGTTTAACCGTTGAGGGGGAGGGGTATATAATGTAGTCCCACAACTATTTTGGATGGGGTCAATCGACAAACGAACCGTAGTCATTTCGCCGGACGATTTCGCCGTCTTTCACATCGCTAACCGACGACTGGCGCGAGGAGACGATTTCTCATCGTCTTCGCCGACACGACGCGACCATCGTCGCATACAGCTATAGCAGGTACACGCGCCGTCTCACACAGGCCAACTCTTCCGCGCTCTGTCGTCGCCGAGGTGGTGTTTCATTAGCGTTTTCACACGAATCTAGTCCCGATTGAACGCCGGCCGGAGGTAAACAACCCGAAAGCGGAACGGAAGGAACCGTTTAAATCGGCATTAGCTGGTACGCACAGGAACCGTATATAAAAGAGAAATACGATTTAATAATCGTATTCAATTCTTTTTTAATTTTCCTATATTTAAAACGTCGCGTCCCGGTCCGTCCGTCTGTTTTTCTTTTTCAATGAAACAAACGATGACAGCCCGCAACGGCGTCGGCGTCATCAGAGACTACCGTTTTGATTGATGCGCCACGTTGTCGTATCCACACCCACCCGCCTACCCGCCTACCCACAAACACGCGAGTCTGTGCAGTGTGTAATACGGTTAATTGCAGCTGTATATATATATATATGAGTACGGTTCATTCAGCGTATAGTCCGGGTGGCCGAATATTGTATTATATAAATAATGAAAAGGCGATATATATATTTTATATCGTGGCACCTATATATTATGTATACGACTTTTTTTTTTCTTTCATTTAACTCTAGCGCGCCATCCCGGTGTTTTCATTATCGCAGTCAGTCGCTGGTCAGCGTGTGTATATATACGCATCGCCACCATTCATTGACGCTAGGCCGGTCGCCCGGACGAGACTCGTCTCTGCCGTCGTTGTGTATATAATAATAAATATATATACGACCGCTATAATAATACTATATAATATTATTATACTTTATTAAACGCACGCACGAATATCGTTCGCCCCCGCTACCGTCGTCGTCGCGCCGCGTGCCCTCCGCGATTGTTTTTACAAAACGATTTCGGCGGACAAAAGCCCCGCGAGCTCGACGAAACGCGCCGCGAAACTCGACAGCTCCCGTTTTATTGTGACTACCATAAATAATACGACCACATTGTATGAGTGTGCGTAATGGCCGTTATATAGGTATATAAACGTATACGGTTTTTCTTGTGCGGCTAAACAATATAATATAATATATATTTGGTTTCCGTTTCCATACACATATTATTATTATTATTATTATTGTAACGCGATACGACGATTTATGGCGTCCGTACGAAAAATCACTTTCGGTCACCCCCCCCCCCGGCTCGTGTAGGGGGCTCTTGGAATTATTATCGTTTTCCCATCACCTTCTCGCCCCCTCCCCACCTACACACATACGACCACCGGGGTGGTCCGGTCTCTCGACACGACATTTATACGACGAGTAGTTTTCTATACACGCACATACCTACCTTGTACGTAGTCATATACTGGCCAGAGGATTTTCGCTATAGTGAGAATAATAATATATGTCACAGGTGCGAGACTCTCAGTTCTGTGTGCCATATCGTAATAACAATTTGTCCCGAGTCCCAACAAATCATTTTCGAGTTTTCAATGCTAGCCGAGGGCCATATACACGTACGCGGTCCTTCTCGTCCACTGTGTTGGTCCGAACACAACACGACTGACGCGTACCACCTACGTCACACTATCACAATATTATTATACATATATAGTTAGGTACATTGTGTACATAATGTACAGGTATTTTTGCCGCTCGCAAATATCGTGCACTTTAGACAATATCGACATCCCCCGGCGACCACCCCCCGAGCACCATGTCATTTCCACCACGGCAGTAATAATATGATGATATACAATATTATAATATATTGTTGATCGACCGTACCGTTTAATAATATAATATAATACCATACCGTATATTATACACAATATTATTTATATTATGTTATAGTTCGCACCTCCTGCTACGGGCACGTTATATTTTATAGCGGCTAAAATACAATCGAAAATCCAATTGCGAAATATCTATTTTCAACCTTTTTTTTCCGGTCTTACATTGCACGTTACATTAGAGAAGGTAACGATAAATATATTGAATCGGCTGTCAGATTCGATATGCCCATATATTCGTGCGCATGTGCTCTGTAGATTCACAATATCGTTGCGATTTATCATTCATCGCCGTCTGTTGGATTATATTTCAAATCGAGTATAGCAAACTGTAAGTCAGTATGGCTCAGCAATGTAAACAATCGTTTTTATTTGTTTTAAATTTAAAAGTTGACGGGTTATAAAAAAATATCATAATAACAAATTATCGTCGAGACAATAATCATCGTCTTCACCACTCGAGGAGTCTATACAGTTTTGCTGTAAACACTACTGTGTAGATAATATTTTTATTATCGTTCGGTTTAGGGAGTTGTGAGTTTGTGACGTTTAATAGCTGCCCAATACGCTATAAATATTATATATTTTGTATTTTGTATTATTATTATATATGTGGTAAAATCGCGCTTTAGGGTACCCCCTCGTACGGCTCGTTAACCCCGTGACGAGGCAAACGGACCTCTCACACCCGCACATAATAATAAATAGAACGAATATAATATACACACATTATATCATCAGGCCCGCGACGTACCTTCGAACGTATATACGGCTATATATAATAGAATACCTCTCTGTTGCGGGTGGCAATCCGTCGTTATACCTAACCATACACATACTAATATACGATTATTATATGTGTGTATAGTGGTCGCTACGATCGTATATATAATTTATATAATAATGAAAATAATAATAATAATAAGACCGTATAGGTTAGTTTTCCGCGCTCATTGTGAATCGAAGCAAAAATTGAATGGCACTGTTTACGGCTGTGCCCGCGGGTGTCCCATATAATAATAATAATAATAACAATATATAACGTTATATAGGTTCAGCGCGTCTGTTTTGGCACGGCGATCAGTCCACACACGCGGTCGTTACAATACACACACACATTATATATTACTATACTGCGCGCATGACAACGCAAAACGGTATACACACACAAAAATATAAATATAGTGATTGAGTGAGTGTGTAGGTCAGAGGCATTTCGTCAGGGTTCCGGCGACATCGCGTGTGTTTATCCAAACTCGGTCCCGGGGTGTGAAAATTAACCCCTTTGACGGGCGGACAATGGGCTCTAAGCGTTGGCCCGAAGAGTGTGTTCATCGCAGCATTATAATGTATATAGTGGCTATTATTTTCTTTCCTCTACCTACTTCTTCTTCGTCTTCTTATGTATTTTCCTACTTCTAACACTACGAATGCACTTATTCTGATTCTGCAGGATACCTACCGCCAGGTGTGTGTGCCGAGAAGCGAAAAGAATCCGCTACACTGGAACGATTGAAAACCGACATTCAATACACACGCGAGATCGATTTGGACCATTGTGAACGCATTCGGTAAAAAAAAAAAAATACATACATAACAACACATATACCACATTAATACATTATATTATATATATATATAAGTTGGTAGGTAGGATGGGTACACACCAACACAGCCGTGGGGATTATTCGTGAAAACGATTTATGACAGTCGATTAAACGTTTTCAGCATACATAATAATAACACAAATATGTGTTTATAAATACACGCCTCTGCTTGTGTGCGTGTAAATTGACCGACCGCGAACAATTATTTCGATTTAATAAGTTTATCCGAAAACATGATCGGCGGCATACGAAACGAGGGCACGAACCCTCGTGCGTATGCGGTTATTAGATTTTCACGCTATTATACGTTACCTATATATTCACTGGGCGTAAAAATATTGTAAACCGATTACAAAAATATAATTCGTTTAAGATGCCAATGGTTAGGTTGATGCGAATTTTTTTATTGGTGCGCACATATTTTCTACGTTTATGTAGTATGAATATCAAACAATGTAATATAATATTATGTAAACAGCTTAGTGGTCACCAACCAATCAATCGCGACTGGTCGTCGTATAGTAATCGTACTACGCCACATTTATCAGTCGATCACGAGAGTTTGTTTGTACTGGATAATATACTTTTGAACTACTTTGGAATTGGATATATTAATATCACTACTGAATGATTTTGCAGTACCACTCGAGATTACCTCGGGATTTTTAAAGCAAGCACGTACTCAAAAATACCAAAATACCAAAAGCGATTGCTCTCAGCATAACTTCATTTTCGAGTATAATAATTAAGCTATGTTATTCACCATACGCGAGTAAATACTTGAGGTACAAATATTTCCAACAATAATGTTATTTTCAAGTTTAAGAATAATTGTTTTCAATTATGTATTGGAATTTCTAAGACTTACCTAAACAAGAACAATACCTACTAGACATCGTATTAATGAACTATTATCGATTATTTATTTGACTTAATAATATTGTTATAAAATATTTTATTTCACTCTCTTCTATTGTGATATTTCCATTAAACAAATTGTGTGTAAAAATCATCTTCCTCTCATCTGATATTTATTGCAGTTTATGACTATGTATAAAACAAAATGTGTCAAACATAACATATTAAGATAGATAATTGTATATAAACTGTATATCTGTAGATCAAAATTTTTATCAGAGACAGTTTTGATGTAACTCATTTGTTGGAAAAGGTTGGTGACCCCCTACTTTGTAGCAGAATATAAATATTTTTTTAGTACTTGTATATATTTTACAAGATACAGTCGATCCTTCTTCCCTTATATTTTTATTGCACGCATTGGGTATTTTAATAATCTAGTTTTTCTTTGTTACAGACAGATTTGGCGAATAATAAAACTAATAAAACACTGAAATTGTTGAATTTTGTTGCTATCGCGGTGCAGAGCAATAAGCGAACATAAAAATAATTGAGCTCGGATATAACTAGAGACGATGACTAGACGACACAGACCACTTCGAATGGAAGTAATTCGACTGCAGTGGGACGGCAATGAGTATAATAATAATGATAATAATAAAATCCAAACATAATTTAGGAAAAAAACTGGGGTAAAGTAGCGACTTTGTTTCCGTAATACTGGAAAAAAAATCTGTCCTGACAAAAAAATCGCAACAAAAGGCCAATCGGAGCATGTGACTAAAAAAAAACTCGTGCCTACGACGACGTTCATTGTGCTGAATGAACGCAGATTTACGGCAAAGGGATGTGCAGTTTTTTTAGCGAAAAAAATAAGCGAAATGGACGGGGTCATATTATTATATAAATGAAATTGAGTTACATGTTTTTTTTCTATCCACTCCCCCTCGATTGGTCGCGTTTTAGGGTTAAAAGTGATGAATTTTTTTCATGGTAAACCTATGTGTACACACGGTAGGCGTTTTGCTTGCGGGGTAAACAAATCATAAAAAAAAAAAAAATAACGGAAAATAACTGTTGCCCCATTTGCGCGCCGTTTAAACGTTGTTTTGTCATATTATTATAATAATATTATATAATATCGTCTGTAAAACCTAGATATTTTTATATTGTCGAAAAAAAAATCGTGCTATGATGATAGTATAATTATATTGTATTAAATTGCGTTATTCGATAGCGATTACGTGGAAATTTGACGTGTCATAACTATACCGCATTATACTATTTACTTACTTTAGTTATCGGAAGTTATTTTAATTGGTGGCGCTTATGAGAGATTAAAAAAAAGCATATTTACTAATAGCTATTGCCTATTATAATATAATACGATAATTAATTCATTACAAAAAAAATTACAAAAGTAGCTTGTTTCAACTGCGGTCTTTTATCATCATTTTAATATTTGCGTATGCGTTAATGATTGTATAAAATGTATCTTATTGTGTGTATATAAATCGTAATTATATATTACAGCTGTGCTTCAGCAGAAAAATATCAATCGCATTGTTATTTTTATTGTGTTCGTCAAAAATAAAACCTAACCAAGCATTATATACAATAGGCGCTGTAGGTACACTACGTGTATATTATACATTATTATAATATATTATGTTATTGTATTATTATTTGCAGTACAGAATAAATATTAGTTTTCAATTGTGACGGGGTAGAAAAAAATTACTACAGACTTCTCTTTGTCGACGACAGTCGAATGGTATACACTCTTATTACAATATAATATTATTTTTTAACGTGTCGAATGAACTGTTGAATTTACGATGCGACGAGAAAGGCGTGTTATATGCGCATCGATTCCGATTTATTTATCGCATATATACGTATTATGTATATACGAAAAGATTAGATACATAAAAAGACGAGATTGCCTCGGCAACTGATCATTGTACTTTGTGCAATGTGTTCCCCCGTCACTACTCACTAAGACTCCAGGGGCGGATACAATCAGAAGAGGGATAGGGGAGACTAAGGTTTGATATAAGCTCTCTTCTTATTGAAAAATCCTATTTTTTTTTTTTTTTTTTTTATATATTATATCCTTTTTTTAATTTAAACTTCATTGTATTGAGTTTTTTCTCGGTATTAAAACTGTGTTACAAATTGTTTCTCTAGTCATGAAATGTTAAACTAGTTAGCAGATAAAACATTAATTATAATGACGCATTATGAAAAAGTCTTTGTTTATGCAGATAAAATTAATAAACACATTTTTCGAAATCATAAAAAACACTGAGAATGACTAAGTCGAAATAATTGAATTCTACTATAGCTATTTCGGATATTCTATACTCTATAATATAGTCTTGAAATAATTTTCGGTGTTATATTTTTCACAAATATATCCAAAGACAATGTAAAATTGTACGATCAAACATTTTTAGAAAAATAAAAATACTATTGCGTTTTTGGTTTTCGAATGTTAAAATAAATACTCGAATACAAATAGTAATACACTTTATGTACCTTTAATTCAAAATAAAATATTTGTTTTTTCATTTTATGTATTTATTATTTTCAATTTCATTGTAAAAGTAATACATACTATGTATAGGATTTTATGCCTACAAGTTATTAATTAAATGTAATTTATATACAGATAAAATAATATTGTTAGATTCTCAATCTGTATTTATACATAGCTCAAAATTAACAGATAAT
>VUJU01001229.1:15844-63799 GCA_009835225.1 Aphis craccivora | reverse complement strand
CCAAAGTTTTGGAGGATAAATACAATCTTCAGAAATACGAGTATATATTTCTTCAAAATAATCAGCAAACTTTTGTAGTTTTTCATCGATTGGACACTCGCTCATATATATAAATAATATATATATATATATAAATTAGTTCGTGCAGGTAAAATGCGTCTTTTCTAGCATAGTACTTTTGCATTTACTATTTAGTTATTTTTGTCGATAAAAAAAATATTTTAAAAAATATAAAAATGAGTATCGGCTTAAAATTGTTTGAGCCTCTTCACTTGAGTACTTGAGAAGCCCCCGGGCCAACTGCCCCGGCTAGACCCCCCCCTTAATCCGGCCTTGGGTACCTTGGTACCTATTAGATAAAATACTATAAAATATAGATAAATAGTAAAATATAGTCAATAGGTAATATCATTGATTATAAATACTAGTATTTATAATCAATGGTAATAATTATTTGACAAGTAGGTGTTTTAAATGTGTTTTCAAAGTATTATTTACAACTCTATATTTCGACAAGCATTATCTATATGACTATATAGTATATACCAATATACCTACTTAGATAGGTATTTTGATTTGTTATGAAACGAATGCAGTGGCGCTGATGTCAGTTTAAAATGGTGTTGTGGGTACAGGTACTTAAATAAAAATAAAATTTGATTAAGGAGGTAACAGTGGGCAGTAAACAGGGAACTTTTTAATAAAAACAACATGGAAGAAATAACAATAGGCAATAGGTATAGGACATACCTTAATATGCACCTATGTAAATTTCATATGGGTTTTAAATTTGATTTTTTCACATGAATTATTTTTAAATAAAATACCAAAAACATAAATAAATAATATTAATAAAAGATTAGGTATTTAATAAATTGCTAACACTGTTTATAGTGTATAAAGTAAAAAATTTCAACACTTTTCAAAAAAATCGGGAAAAACGAAAAAAAGTGACAATAAAACTGGAATTTTTACGCAAAAACAGTCTTAGAAAAAATCGATTTTTTATATAGTTGTAACTTAAAAACAAATCAATGTAAATATTTTAAATTTTCACTAAATGTTTATATTAGTGTTGTCTATATACAGTTAAATTTTAAAAATAGTTTGGCTTTTTTTTGAGTTGTTTAGTGTTTATAGAAAACTGAAATTTTCGATTTTTAAAGTATTTTTTTTTAAGTGACGATAAAAAAATTTTGAATGGCTAACTGAATTTAATTCAAGTTTTTTTATGAGTTTTTCTTATTGTAGTTAATAAAAATCAAAAATCATTAATCACAATTTTTTTTATTAGCATTTAAAGTTTAAATTTTTACGAAATGTGTCAAAGTCGTTATTAACAAGTAATTTTGTAGTTAAAAATTCATAAAATGTTTTGTATTTATATCTAAGGTTATTCAATTCTACGTTTTCCATCGAAATAGCTATAGAGAATAAACTCGAAGCTTCACTATAGGAAAAATGTTACAAGCGTTTGAAAGTTAAATTTTTACGAAATGTCATGTAACGATTTATAAAGGTTTTAAATATTTGTTATTTTTAAAAAAGTATAAGTTTAAGATACTTGAAAATGTCACCAGCTCTTTATTAGATTTTATAAATGTCGATTAAAAGTTATTTGCTTGAAAATTGATTGTTTCTCATAAGTTTTAAATATTAAATTAAAAAATATTGAAAATCTATAGTTATATTCTTTTATAAGCATTTATAGATAGAATTAAAAAAATAATAATAATGAATATTAATAAATTATTTCGTAGTTAAAAATGTTTAACAATTTCTATATTAACCTCAGATTTGCAAAATTAATACAATATTCTTTATTAGTTTTTAAATCTTCATATCAAATTAAAATTCTACTGGAAAAACAAATTAATTTTTTATGAACATATTTTGACATTATGACTGTTTAACGTTTTATACTGCTGTGTAATAAATCCCGTTATCTAATATAGCCTACAGGTATATCTTTAATCATATATAAGTTATCTATATATTTGTTAGGGTACCTACGCAGTTCATAACAAGCTCATATTTAGAAATCACTGAAACAATTTATATATAAGGTATTATATAGCTGACCCCGTGCACTTCGTTGCCCGTTAAAAATGCCAATTCTATAATATGATTCACTAAGACATTTTCATTGACCATTTTGATTCTCATAAAATTTGTTCAAGCATCACTTTAAAATGCTTTCTTATTTCACACTAAATTTGTGGTACGATTTTACGAATGTACCGTGTAAATGGCAAGCATCGATCTATCATTGTTCAGACTACGTTTATCAATCAGTGAGTTAGTCAAGTAATAATATTATAGTCATTCTGCTTGGCGTTGCTTGTGAGATTCTTATGATTATGTGAGCAGTAGATTATCATGTAGGAAAACCACCACGGGTGGATTGCGGACCCATGAGAGATGTATACGTAAGTTTATAATATCTAACCCTTAAGTTTCAAATTTATATCAATTTTTTTTACTACAGTGGATAAAATACAATATTGTGCCATCTCGTGGTTTTCATATTGTTATGTTAGTCTATTGCTGTGATTTTAAGATTTACTGTGGACATTGACTTATTTCGCTAATTCTTATTTTTGTTGTTATGGTTTTGACAAAATATAACAAGTAACAACAGGTCTACAACTATTATATTCAATCATAACCAATAGCGACCTTAATATAGTTTATTTCTTGCTGGACAGTGATATCATTACATTTACATAAGAATCTTCTCTATAGGAGCGATTCATCAGTGAAAAATGTTACAAAAACGGGGAAAATAAATAATAATAATAATAATAGTCTACGTAACAGGTCATTATTTATAATAATTGATAACTCCTTTGTTTATTAAGTTAGAGAAACAATCAAATGCCATAAACCTTTTCCGCAATGAGCTCACCAATATTAAAAAACAATCATAATGATCGGTTCAGTAGTTTCCGAAAATATAGGCCTCAAATGTTTACATTGGTTTTAATTTTCACATTTATATACATAGATTTCGGTAAATATTATAATATATTAATAATGAAAACTTTATAGTGATGACTGATGAGGAATTAAAGAAGTACCTAAAGGCTAAAACGTATAGATCGTTATGAATGAAAATATTAAGAATAATCTTATAATTCCGATAACGGCGTGTGTTTCTTAAAAACAGATCGCTGAATCCGTAGGTACCTATTATCTCCAAAAAGTTTCCACCTGCCATCACTGTCGTTCGTATACCTACTGTAGTCACGTGGTTAGGATGTGAGTACAAACTTTATATTATATAGTCGTGTCATTTTGAATTTTCTCACACACCTAACATCTACTATATAATATTGCTATGTAATTTGGTCACTAAAATTCATAATATTGCAATATTACGCGTTCAGAAATGTAAAAAACTGTATTTTGTTTGTTTGTTGTATTTTATATATACCTATGTTTATGTATATATAGGTATTAGGTAATAGGAAACTTAGAATTTTATGTTATACATTTTGGTTGTATTCGCGTGTATTAAACTTTGTATAATATTGTGATTATTATTATACCCTAACTAAAATGAGTATAACCATTATTATACATTCGAGTATTGTGCGATTTACCCAGGTAAACAATGTGATAAAAGGGTCATTCGAATACGAGCTAATTATTGCTGTATGAAACGTAGAAAAAGCTTTATTTTTTATTGAATAATAATTTGGGGAGTAAGTACAAGTTCAGAATCAAAAACAACACAACTAGATCCATGCGCGGATTCAAGGGGGAGGGGGGTCATGGGGGTCATGAACCACCCCAAAAAATCAAGATTAAGTCCTTATATTATATTTTAAAAATTAATACATGCATAAATTGTGTTTTTAATTTTTTTCCCCACAAAATATGTTATATAAACTATAAAGCATATTTTATTTACATATTATATTATATAGGTAGTAGATACCTACAGGCTACATTTAAACTAAATAACCGCTTGTTTATAAAATAAAAATTTCCACCAAACTTTTAATTTCTAAGAATATTAATAGCGATTATGAACTGATTGACGATAATATATTGTTGGTGAGCAAATATTTGATGATTATTTTCAACCCGTATAATAATATAGGTACACTATTACACATACCCGTCTTACCCATTACCTACAGTTTACAACTACGTCTATATTATATACTTGGAATGGCGACGCAGCCACCGCTAATCACAATTTTGCGTTTTAATAATTTGATACAAAATTGAAAATAGGTATCATATTATACAACGTTAATTATAAGGTATAATTATTGTAATTATAATCCATGTATCAATATATTATTATTATTAATATGTTAATGCATTGTATTTTTTATGCAGTGAACCTATTATTTTCTAGAAATCTCACGAGACACATTCATAGTAAAATCATGTATTTTGTATAAAAATTAAATTTTTATTATTATAATTTATAATATACTAACATATAATTAAATTTTAAATTTGTCATTATTAAAATGATTAAATGAACTAATTCATAATAGCGATATCTTATAGTGTTGTGATTATATTTGATTACAATTATAGAAAAAATACAAGCTATACTTAAAACGTAATCCCGCAATAAAGTAGGTAGCAAATATGAAAAGTTTAGTAACTTTTTGTCTTTTCATAAATATGAGTATATGACCCCCCTCTCCAACCCGAAGTTAGGTTCCCTAAGTTAGGTAACCTAACCCCTCAAAGTTCTAGATCCACGCCTGACGAGATCTTTAAAACTACTGCTCCTAAAAAACAACAAAGTACATTATATATTTAAGTATTATTAGACGTTTAAACGTTTTATGTATTTTGTTTATAACCTACCTACCTACCTACATTATTTTTGAAAATGAAAAATATTGGTATTTCTTTACACCATTTAATTAAAAATTTTTAAAACTGCTGCTCGAAATCAGTAGAAAGTCTTAAAATTGTACAAGTATATAAAAATAGTGAATACGTATTTAGGTTCTAGGTATCTAACGCTTTGCTGTAATAGTACCTCGTTATTGAGTAAGTACCTGTAATGCAGTGGTTTTCAACTTTTTTTTCAAACATGGCACACTGTTCTTTTTACAGAATTTTCACTGCACTTATCAGCAACTTTTTCTTCAAAGCAGAGATCTTATTTTTAAACCATTATTTAATAATTTATGTATATTTATATTTATATAGGTAAAACTTAAAAAAGAAATTGGTACATTTAATAATGAAACATATTATAATGCTTGATAAGCGTTACAATTATTTTTAATTTTTGGATGAATATATCCAAACAACGGGCTACAATAGCCAATAGAGGTATAGGTAAATTATAAATTATTCTATTACTTATCCTACTGATAAATTCGTATAAATGTATACCTAATAACAAAGGGACATGGTAAGACTAAAAACAAGTTTGCTAATCTAATAAGATTTAAAATAGATTATAATTTATAACCCAAGAAAATGTGTAGTATGGATCTCACACCAGTCGTCTATCTACAAGTATTAATTATTCAACGAGACATTATAGCCCAATATAGGTCGCAATATATTTATAATACGTTTGGCGTCTTAGCGCCGAAGTCAGAACGACGGAGTACCTACCTATAATATTTAAGTTATTTGACGTGTAATGTCTTGTACTTAGTACAACGATTTTTATAGCTGAAGATAATATTTTTAATTTTTATGAAATCTGAAGAGTATTTATGTATTTATGACACTACAAAAATTATAAAAATAAAATTTCTAGTTTTATCTAAATACCTATTTAAAACTATTTATGTAAATTAATTAGAATTTTATTTGTTTTCGTGATGATGTGCCCCGTGAATGGTGGAACCTATACCTAGTTTTATGAAATTTATATTTTTTTAAACGACGTAAAAAATGTAATAGGTATATATAATACAGTTTATATATTTTAATAACGTGTGTCATTTAATCAATTTATTATTATTATTATTATTTATTTATTATTACATAAATTGTGTATGTATAATAATATTATATAATATATATATTAGGTGTATAGGTAATATATACCTATAAAATGTATATAATCGTGTAATGGTCGGATAAACATGAGCCCGGATAGCTCAGTCGGTAGAGCATTAGGCTTTTAACCTAAGGGTCCAGGGTTCGAGCCCCTGTCCAGGCGAAATTTTTAGTGTTTTTTTTCTTGTCCGAATATTTTTATTTTGCCATTCACTATGTATCAAACTTGTTTGTCGTTATTCGTTGTACACAGTAACCGAATGATATAGTATTATGTAATAACTATATGATTGTATATGTATGATTTTGAATGAATTATTATCGCATTAATTGACGACTTAAAAAAAAAAATGTTTACATTGATTAATGATTATACATATAATTAATTTTTAATATTATTTAATTGTCTTTTATCGAGTGTATCTAATAAATGATTTATCTCCTAAAGCGATTATTTAAATATTAATTATGACACGCATTTTGTGTTTATTTTAAAAATTGTTACGAGTTTTGACAGAAATGGTTTCAAAATTACAACTTTATGACATTTTTCAGATAAATAAATTACAATCATCGTTCGTCACTTAGAATTTAAAATATCACATCACCTATATACTTAATAAGTATCAATTCAGAGATAAAACTATGGAACATTTACCTAAATTTGAGCATTATTACCGAGTTAATAAGTTTAAGTATGATATATATAATATATATTATACTGCAGTATTACATTATTGGAATTTGAAAATTATTGTGTGTGCTAACGGTTCTTAATATCTACCGTAAGACAGTGTGAATATTTAGATTAATTATAGTATAAATCAGTAATAGCTATATTAAATAAATTAAATTAACATATTTTGAAAAAAATCAGTACTTATATTAAGTAAATTTTATAATAGGTATATGTAATTTTTTTTACATTTAAATTTAAAATGCTTGTAAAAATAATTATGTTGATATAATTTTTAGATTTTTTATTTCTAGTATGAACTACATTTTCAAACCTTAGCGATTTAAATTGTAGATTTTATAAAGTTTTTACTATACCTATAACATGCTTATAACTTGTACATTTTCGTGATTTTGACGAATTTTGTAAAATTTTAAATTTCATATTTATAGAAAAATTGGTTGGCAATTGAGTTTTGTTTTGTTATAAATTAGGTGTCGAGTGGTCACTGACCACTGTTATAGTTAAAATTTAAAATCAACTATATATCATTAAATATACTCGTACAAAATGATTCCGAGCAAAGACAGTGTGACGGCTATACACTAAGTGTATTAAATTTTGATGATATAGTTTTTTTTTTTTATGTAATTATTATAAGCTATTAAAATAATTTATTTTACTTTTAATATTATAGTTTATTATTAAAATTTTTTTCTAAAAGTATTTTATTTATTATAAGTATTTAATTATTATATAATAATATAAAATACATAAAATTTAAGTTCCCACGAATAATATAAATAAGTATTTTAATAAAAATAAGTATTTTTCTTTAAATTTGAATTTGAAATGTTTATAAAAAAAATTTTTCTATATACATATTTTAGATTTTATGTTTTCAGTATGAAATACTTAATATGTGAGATCATGAACTAAATTTTCAAGAATATTGACCCAGCAAATAATTTTTTATCAATAATTTTAGAATAAAGAAAAATTAAAATAATTAAAATTTCATTTTCATCTTACAAAGAGTTAAAATAAAATTGAAAATTTTATCATAAAATGAAAATGATAATAAAAACATTTTGTGAAAATGTCAAGTATTTATATGATCATTCGCTTTTGAATTGCAACAAAAAATAAAAGTCGTCTGAAAAGAAATAGTTAATATACTGTTAAATACCTATCTAATATCGTACAAATTTGAATTTCAAATGCTTATCAAAACATTAATTTGGCTTTTCTGTAGAATTTATATAGTTGAAAAACTTATTAAGAATCTTGTGTGAAATTTTCAAATTGTATGTATAAACAGAACATTTTTTATGTATTTCCAATTACAAAATAATTTATATTTTTTGAGATTTTCACGTTTTTCGTCAAAATTTCAAATTTAATGTCTGTATAAAAACTATTGTGACTTTAAATTTTAGAAATTTCTTTATTTGGAAATGAACTATATTAATTAAGAACTTTATTGAGTTTTCAAGCATTTTTCCCAATTTATAAATTGTTAATTGATATTCTGAAAAAAAAAATCAAAAATTACAATCGTCTTAAACAAAATTAAAAAAAAAAACAATATATTTTAAAAATTATACTATGTATAGAAAATGATAATATTACTAATATTAATATTTATTTTAATACTTGAAGAAAATAGATGAAATTTCTATAGTTAATCGTTTTTGAATTTTAACAAAACAAAGAAATCAATTTAGTCAAAATCTGGATTAGTGTAAAAATTTCCGATTTCTTTAATTTTTATGTTAATTTTCTGATTATCCAAAAATCAACTCCGAAATTAAAAATTAAATTATTTTATTGACAACTTATCGAGTTTATCGTGTACCTGAGTGTCCTGAGTACCTCAAATACTCACAAAAAAAAAAAAATAATAAAACACATTTAAAATCAATATATTTCATCGCTCTACTTAGAATATAAAATCAGTGAATCTTATATAATTACTGCAGTAGGTATAGATTACCGCGAAATGAACTATTCGAGTCATTTAAAGTAATTTTATTTGTAAATTGTAAATAAGTGAAACAATTTTTTATTCACTTTAGTTCATTTTATTTTTAATTGTTGGTCCAAAAGGGTTGTAGATTACATTTTATTGTTTTTTTTTGATCCAAATGGGCTTTATGATTAATACCTCAAAATTGTATAGGTATTTTTTTTATTTATTTTTAATATTTTATGTAATTTAATAGTTAATCATACAGAAATACAGTACAAAATAATATACATATACTAATTGATCTTTATTACAATTTCTTTTTTTTTATAGTTTTCACCATACTAAAATATATAATTTAATTTTTATGTAGGTACACACGTATACATACTCATACTTAATACCCGTATTACGTAGGTATTTATAAAGTAGCTCGTCTCGTCAGTATTCATCCGGCGACTTTCACCATTGGTTTTGTGAGAAAAATCACTCCATTAAACATCCAATTATTAATGTAGAAATTCAGTCCTTAGGTATTAGTAGGTTGGAGAAGTAATTGGTGTTCAATTCTTCATTATATACTCGTAGCTTAAAAACATGTTGCAAAATGCAAATTCATTTCAATTTGAGTCAAAGTATCAATAAAAAAATTCTGTTTTATACTATTTTTTAGATTATTTAGTTTAACTACCTACTGAAAAGAAACTTTATATCACATTTTATACGTCATTTTCAACTGCACAACAATATTTGTATATTTTCGTGATTTTGAGGAATTTCGTAAAAATTTGATTATTAAATGCATATAACAAAACATGGTGAATATAAATTTTTAAATATTTTTACTTAATATATAATAAGATGTAAGAAAGAGTTATGGAAATTTGTGTTTAATTTTCAAAAATTTTAAGTTTTAACCCAGCAACATTTTTTTATCGAAATTTAGAAAAATAAAATAAGTCGATAATCTTTCTAAGGATTTTGAAAATTATACCATGTATAGAAAATAATAATATAAACATTTGGTGAATATTTCAAGTATTATTCGTTATTTATTATTTAATTATAACAGAATAGGTTACAAAAATCATTCGAAGAGAAATATTTAGTTTACAGTTGAATATTTACAAATTGACCAGTATTTTTTTTTCAATATAGATTGAAAAATTAATGAGGAATCTCGTATTACATTTTTAAATCTTAAGTAAGAATTTTAAACTAAAAAATAATTTTATCTAAGTAATCTAATTTAAAACAGATTTGATGTTTGTTTACTTAATAATATTTATTAACCACTTAAAGAAGTGCCGTATTGCACTGGATAAACAAAAATATTATTTTTTTTTTTTTTTAAATGAAGACTAATATCATATATATTATATGGTATATAAAAATGTATAAACAATTTTTATTTTTATTTTATTTCTTTAAATAAAGATTATTAATTTTATTAAATATTACTATTGATTATAAATAAATAGATCGCTCACTGCCTGTATACAAATACCGCGAGGAAATTGGACGTTGCCGTTGTAGAGCGTTTCAGTCAGGAAGTGATTCGAGCGCGTGGGCCTAGGATTTCTATGCAATTTTATATTATTTACCTTTTCACATTTTTGAATTTTTGTCAGTTATCTTTACGAATTATAATAGCTTGAAGATACTGGCAAATTTTTTTTTTACATTTTTCTGCATATTGAATGGTTATTGTAGTTAAAAATTAACAGTATAGGTATCTAATAATTTATTCAGGTAACCAAACTCGAAAATTAGAAGTTTTGACATTTGTGAATAAGATAAACTTTTTGTTTTCAGTACGAGTGACAAACCTGAGTATCTTAGCAAAAAAATGATTGGTTGGTAAGTTTGAACAATATATTAGGCGTCTTAATTAGTGTATCTTGTTTCTGAATCGGATCACTAATGAGAAGATGATTTCAATGTGCCGTGATCGCGTTCTATCGGCAGTTCATTTTCACGTGCCATAATTCTTTTTGTAGTGGGCGATCTATTTTCTATTGTATTTATAATCAATAATTATGTTTATACATTTTTTGTAATTTCGTTGGATTCGATTGTTGTAGCGCGCGAGTCTGCGGACGATAATTTTTGGAAATAATAGCGCGGTTCATGGATTTGCACGTTACAACGGCGGCCGTCAACGACGACGCAGTGGGCGATTAGGAATAATATTTAATTTTATTGTACACAAAATACCTTATCGCGTTCTATCGGAAATAATTTCCGCGTGGTATTTTTATACAGGCAGTGAGCGATCTATTGTATTTATAATCAATGTTGGCACCATGGACTAAGATATACAGGACTGGACACGAGACGAATATTTATATTGTGGTCACGAAATGTAGTATAACAGGCGGTGTTCGGGAGGATATTTTCCTTTTAGCATTACTAGCGCCGTCTAAGTGGATACTTTTGAAACTAGATGACATTATAATGTGATCTAGTATCCACTATTACGGCGTTGGTAATGCTAAAAGGAACGTACTACATTTCGTAGTCAACCCCCCACACCCTCCAACCTTGTCGTGTCCAGTCCTGTTTATAACCTAGTCCGTCGTGGTTGGCACCATGACAAAATAGATCTATTTTGTCATGGTTGGCACTAAAAATTTGTTTTATTAATTGTAATTAATGTTCATTTTGACGATTGTAGCTATGACTTTTTTTTTTATTACCTGGCCAAACTGTTAATGTTTCGTTATCGGGTATTGTTGATTACGAATTACGATTTATTTTTGTGTTATTTACAAATTACACCGGATTTAAGCACTCTAAAGAATTTCCAAAAACAGGTACAATATTATCCATTTTTGTTGTAAAGTACACTTAGGTCGGTGTCACACTTGCGGAATATCCGCAGCGGATTTCCCACGGCGGAATTTTCGCAGTATCGAAATTCATATATTTAAATACTACTGGATACATTACAGCGGAATTTCCGCACGGAAAAAATAAAATCGCTACATGTCGATGATATTCCGCAAGTATGACACCGGCCTTAGGGCCGTTCTTACGATGTCCGGTTAAAGTTTACGGACTTTTACTACGGCGGAATTCTGCCGGTAATAAAATCTGTCATCAGTCGGTTAGCGTTAACCATCACTTTACCGGACATTGTAAGAACGGCCCTTAGCAATTAAGCTCTTATTTAGTTCGTAGCTATTTCACTCAATTACAAATGATATATACTAGTTTCTAGGAACTGTCGTATACGACGATTGTTGGAACATATTATACAAAAATAAAGTAAAACCAAAAATTACGTAAAAATACTTTATTCTAACGCGACGTCCAGTGGTAATCGAGTCACACAATCACCACCACTGACCTTTTTCTGTCTTAACCATCTCCATTATATTATATTAATCTTACAATCGAGTTATTATCGAATAATATCGTTTGTCTTAGTTTTTACATATTAATATTTCTTATTATTACATTTTTTGCTTACGATACTAAATGAAATATTAGAAGACATTGACACTAACTTATCATAATTACAAAATTGTTATTTCAACCAACTTGTACCTATGTGTTTTTTTTATTGTTTAATTTACTTATTATAGTTTTGCAATTTTACTTATTATCTATGGTTATTTTCTTAACTTGATTCTTACATTTAATACAACAGTCCACGAATTACAAAAAATATAACCTTATATTTTACACCTTGCCATCTAGGATGTTTAGACAAATTTTAATTTATTTGATGTGTTTCTCTCCATGAGGCGTTGGTTGTGCGTAATCTGTGTCTTTTGAGTTTTTGCTGATGTTTTTATTTCCTAGTTTCTTTTGTTTTATTTCTTGTGATATATTATATATATAAATATACATATATAATATAATATATATATACAATATATTATTATATATTGTGTGATATTCTACTTCAGTGTCTATTTTGCGTTCAATCGCGTAGTTTATTGCTAATATTTTTGAAAAATTTCAACGAAAAAACAAAACATTATGGCTGGAATCAGGGGCGTAATTACGGGGGGATTATAGGGATAGATCTCCCCCAAATTTTTTTTTTATTGCTAACATTTGATGAAAGTATTGGTAATGAGTAATGACTATTCAAACTATACAATTATAGCAAACAATTTTGTTTACTTTAAATTAATAAAATACCTATAGGGCATAGGCTATAATTAATTAGATGTATTATGCATTTATGCTTGTGAGTTGTGGCAGATCGCACATTAAATTAAATTATATTAATATATTATTATATGATACATCATCTCGGCCTACGGTAACTCAGACAGTCTGTACGTTTGTATACTTGTAATTCCGATTCTTAAAATAAGACGTGCTGGTTGTTATCGTGAACACACCCGAGCATAGACAAATTCCTATATACTAACGATAAGTATACACATTCGTGCCAATGCACAATAGAACCCTGAACAATGAACCATACTTTTTTCTTATGGGAATTAGATTCTTTGATTATATTATATAATAAAACCGTATGCGAATTCGTATTTAAATATTTAATCGTTTATTGCTAGTAGGTACTAGGTGGTAAATAGTAAACACCAAACAGTAAATGATAATACTTGTTATATAATATATTATTCATATGGAATATTTTTATAATTATTCAAACGTTATAAGTTATACAATGGAACAAATACAAAAAGGAAAAACACTTAATTCTTATTTTTTCAAAAAAAAAAAAAAATTCATGGGATAAAATTATAATTGATAATCATACCAAAGTGAGAATGACTAAATTATACTCCATAATCTTTTTTCTAATTGCTTGAATGTGATTATTACTTATTAGATTAATAATTAATAATTAAATCCAATAATTAGGATAGGTTAAATGGGTTAAGTATGTTGGCGGTCCATAGAGACATTAAAGTTAATTCTGAAGATGTATTAGATGATATTTCTAAAAGACCAAGGAAATTTCAAATTAATCTAGTTTTGTATAAAAGTTATAAAATATATAATATTTTTATATAAACTTGTATTTTTCAATCAACTATAATTTATAATTTTATTTTTGTATTCAGGTAGGGGGGTAGGTTACTGTATGGGGTGTACAAATTTTACTAAAACGTATAATCCCCCACCCAAACCAAATTCTTAATTACGCCACTGCCTGGAATACTGTGCAATACATCTTTTATAGTATGTCTTATTTGTTTTGTAATTACTTATTTTCTTTGTGCGTCTTATATTTTTCCTCTATGTATATTTTATTAGTTTCCGTAGAGCTTTGCACTATGCGGTAATAATTGAATGGTCGAATATCAACATCCACCGTATTTTGTCGTAGTTGCCGCCCTGGAGGTGGAAATTTTGGACGAGCAATGACGCAACAATATGCAATACCTATGCAATATGTAATTTTGTTTTAAAAACACAGACTGGTAATGCGTTTTTGTTTATTTATGTATTGAGTCGAATATCACCACGATAAATATATAGTATGGTGTCTTTGTGAATAACAGCAAAAATGTTGTATGTTTGTTCCGACGAAATAGTTGTAATTTTGGTGCATTGAGTATGTATTTTGATCAGTTTACATGTGTAATTTATTATTTCTATAATTCTTAATTAAAAAAAAATTTACATTAGTTGTGAGCTTGCATCGCTGTTAAAAATATATAAATATTGATTATGTATTACATTGTTTTTATGTAATATGCTTTTGGTAGGTGTACATTTTTTATTCCGATGATCATGCTGACAATGATTGCTGGTTATGTTATTGTTGGGCAAAAAAAATTTATACATGATGTTGAAAAAAAATTATAGTGTTACTTATATTGTAACCTTAAAATTTAAACAAGGTTTGATACTTTTACACACAAGTAAGTATCATTTGAAGAACATTTTTTTTTTTAAATTTTAGTCTGTTTAATACAAAAATTCAATGTTACAAACAAAAAAAGGTATGAGGTAGGGCTTGTAACCAAAAATAATAATATATATATTCTGTTTTTTTTTTTTAAATTTTATTTAGTCCGAAAGTTACGGAATTGCGTACCTGTGCAGTGTCGTTATCGTATCTTTACGTAGGTTTCTTCTCGTCTACTTACGTATGGATGTCCTGTGAATCTTCACTTGTACAGCAAAAAATATTTAATTAAGTTATTTCTAGTTTATTTTAAGTATTTTATTTATTGTTTTGGGGGTATAGTGGGGGGCAATGTGTGCTGTAATGAGCAGTAGTACTGTTATGACCACCGTTTATATTTTATAACAGTTAAAGGCTTAAAGGCTATGATTGGTAGTTTTTTATATTTTTTTTGTTAATTTGGAAGTTATGGAATATCTTTTGTCTAGTCTTTATTTCAAGATTTCTGTTAAGTAAACAATTTTGAAAATTATACCATGTATAGAAAATAATAATATAAACATTTGGTGAATATTTCAAGTATTATTCATTATTTATTATTTAATTATCATTCGAAGATAAATATTTAGTTTACAGTTGAATATTTACAAATTGGCCAGTATTTTTTTTTTCAATATAGATTAAAAAATTAATGAGGAATCTCGTATTACATTTTTAAATCTTAAGTAAGAATTTTAAACTAAAAAATAATTTTATCTAAGTAATCTAATTTAAAACGGATTTGATGTTTGTTTACTTAATAATATTTATTAACCACTTAAAGAAGTGCCGTATGGCACTGGATAAACAAAAATATTTTCTTTTTTTTTTAAATGAAGACCAATATCATATATATATATCGTATATAAAAACGTATAAACAATTTTTATTTTTATTTTATTTCCTTAAATAAAGATTATTATTATTATTAAATGTTATACCTATTATAGGTATAATATGTATTTAAGTATTAAGTTGTGAAGCACTGAAGCAGTAATTGTTTTGTTGAAAATAGTTACGGTAGGTATGGGGTATATGTATCGAAATTAAAATTATAACAAGTTGTCTGTGAATTATTAAATGTAAGTAGTAGGTAATATATTATATTATAATGAGAAGGAACGTCCTTAAAAATTATTTTTCAAAGTTATATAAAAAAAAAATGTAATATCCCTATGTTACCTATGTTATATATTTAATCTATAGGTAATTTTAATTAACAGATTAACTGCTTCGTCATTTTTCAGTACATTGCCATTAGAGCTCCATGCGTGTACCATAGGTATTTGGTACATTTGTTTTCTTACCAATAAGTTCTTGTGTACTATTATTGGTACACGGGACTATGGGAGTCTTTGCCAAAAAGTGTTATGTGTACCTACAATGGTACACGTAAATATGATTTTAACACAGGAATATGTTTCGTAGCCCACCAGACAAACAACATTTTCAACTAGCCCATTGAAATCTTATTAATTCATTTTTTTAGGTAAAAAAAAAAAAATTATAATTTAAAATAATGTATGAGTAAATAACGCATGTTTACTACTTTTTGGTTTAGCTCAAATGGCAAATTAACCATGTACCAAAAATGGTACACATAGATAGCGGTTAACCTGTTAAAATCAAATAATTTTAAAAAATCACGAAATTGTAATAGATAAATTAATAATTATTATTATCTTCTGTACTTATCTCTCTAACTTATTAGAAATTAATTATCATGATTCATGCCATTAAGATCATGGATCTTAATATCTTATTATTATTTATCACAAATTTACAAAGTTAAATAATTTAACAACTATGTAGGTATTTAGGTTTTGTATATATGAGTTTTGCTTTATCAACACTTAAAAAAAATAATAAGCTTAACAATTTATAACGAGAGGGCGATTCTCGGTTTGAAAAAAATAACTCGATAATATAATATGTGACGTTTTTTTATACTTAATCGACAATCGTGTTAAATATTATAGGTACTTTTCTAAATAAAAACTTTTATAAATCTTGAATGGTTTTTTGATAATATTATCATTGAGTATAGATAGTACTACATACTATCTATACTCAATGATATTATGTTATTATAATAAATTAATAATTTATGTTTCATTTGTAGTGATAGGCCAGTTCCCTTCTCAGATTATGCATATTAAAATGTGAATATATACTATAAAAAATAATTACTAACTAAATTATGTACTAAATTCTATTAGTTAATAAAAAATTTTTTGTAATCGGTATCTACTTAATACACATTTTTTGAACCTAAATATTTTACGTTGTACCTAGTTGTTAATTGTTTTCGCGTAATATTGCAAACGTTAACTTTTGAATTGGGATTTAATTGATAATTTGTACTTCAAGAAATAAAAATGTTATTTGTTTTTAAAATGTTCAATTTTTGTATAATTTTAATAATTGTTACATACTTAAAGTTAAACTGTTAAACAATAATATTGATATTACCAACTAATGTGATGTTAGTAAACTAGTAACATATGTTCATTTTCTACTTTTAACTCAACAGCCCGGATAGCTCAGTCGGTAGAGCATTAGGCTTTTAACCTAAGGGTCCAGGGTTCGAGTCCCTGTCCGGGCGAACTTTTTGCATTTTTTTTGCGAGGCCAAATTTTATTTATGCATTTTACAGTGTCCGTAAATGTCATGAGTGATAAAATTTAAGTTTTTTGTGCAATTTTGTATTATTATTAAAATTATGAATTTATTTTTTTAAATTCTGAGGGAAGTGTTATCAATTAATAATAATTTTTATGCGTTTTTTGTATACGTTCTATAAAAGAAAAAATACTTCGATTTTCAAACTCAAGAGTGGCTCTGGTAGTGAATAGCATTTAAATTGAATTTTTGGAATGTCAAAAGTAAAAATTCATAACAATGAAAATAATAATAATAAAAAAAAAAAAAAATGAAAGTATAGGTAATCGCTTTGGTATAATACAGTGTTAAACGTATATCGAGTAAGTTATTTTAATGTATGTGTAAAACTTTAATTTAGTGATAAATCATTGCCAGACGTGTGATCAGTGATTATATCAAGCAGCCTACTAAATTGTATGTACCTATATTAATTTTTATGATGTAGGTATTTAAATTGATATTTTAAAGATTTATTTTACTATTAGTAATATGGTAGGTAGCTTGAATTAATTTTTGCTGAAAATATTACATTTATTACATATTGTATAATTAATATCTTAAACACTATATTATAATAATTATTTATAGTTTATACCCATCATAATATTATATTATTGTTATTAACTTTTGTATCAATAAGTTATAATTTATGATATTGACAATTTACATATTATCATAAAAAGGTTATCGATATCATATTAGAAACAGGATGATGGAATTATTATTTATTATTATTAATATAAAAAAAGTTAAAAAAAAGGTAGTTGAATTGTACTAAGGTAAAAAAAAAGTTCAACAAAAGATAAATAGACTTATGAACGTTAAAAAAGTTACGAATATTGTTTATGAACGGAACCGCGTATTATATATTTAATATTTATTTCATTTTTATTTATTCTTCAAGGAGATAATGGGCTCTACTGAGCATACTGTTATATGGTTTGTGAATTCCATTATTTAGTAGATCATTTAGTTAATGCAGATAATTGTACGATGTTAGTTAACACATAATAATAATAATAAAGAGTATAAGAGCCACTTATTTAGGATCGAAAAATGACTTATATTTTATTGCAGAATATACTAACACAAAACTTTCAACTATACGGTACTGGAAAAAAATAAACGAAACTAAAAAAATACATATAGTTATATAATGCTCATCAGTTAATTACTAGGTTACAGTTTTTGAATTTGATTTATTAGAATTACTACAGAAATATAATATTAACAAGCTTAAAAATATAAAAAAAAGAAAGTTATGTCACATTTATAACACATATACTAAATACTAATATAGTTATATAATATATGAATAATAATTTTTTAACCACGCTAATGATTAAAATTATTGCTAGTCCTAAGCCTATAATTGGGAAGGGAAATTAGTGTTTTCTAAACTTTACCACTTCAAATGCAATATTTATCAAAATAACTTTTCTGAGTTCCATTATGAGTATAGTTCGACTACTCTCTGTTTTTTATTTGAATGTTGTTCGACTAAAATAAGTTCAATTGGACTATACATATTTGGAAATAGTATACAATTAATTTAATTGTTTTTAAAATCCCATTATGTATGTAAAAAATATAATAATACAATTATGTCAAAATAAAAATATTTTGGAAAAATGTATTAGTAAGATAATAATTGTAGTAAAGAATAATATAAATACTATCGGATAATTGAATATAAGGTTCCTCATTTATCTATTTATCGGGTTCATTTATTAATTAAAAAATGCCAAAAAATTACAGTTAGAATATTTTTTTACAAGTGTTTAAATTTAAAATTTTAACAAAATTTGAAGGGTCCAATGCAAAAACCAGCTAACTCCATTTACATGTATTTTTCAGGAGATTTTATAAATTCTTTTAATGAACAAATTAATTTTATAGAATAATTTTGTTTATACCATATATTTATAAATTACTTGTTGCATCATATGAAATATGATAATAATCTTTATGCAAGTTCCATTAGGCTCAATAATTTTTGGAAGTTAAGGTCTACCTGGAGTTGACTGGTTGTTGCCCAAAATATATCATGTTTTTTGAAAGTTTATAAGTTCAAAAATCAATTAAAAATAAGGATTGAAAAATACTAAGTTTGTTTAGTTAGAATATTAATTAATGTTTTAATAAATGTTTTAAACTATTTAAATATAACATGATATTATGTTACCTTTCTTTATGTATTATAAAAAAATATTGAAAATATTGAATTATTATTATTGAATATTAATTTTAATGTAACAAAAAGACAACTCTGGATTTATCTTTTTGTTGTGCTTAAATTCACAATCAGACAACTCCATTTTTATTCATATTTAATCTATTAATTAACGTAGAAGTACGTTTGTTGCATGCATTTGTGAATTATTTTATTCTTTATATTATCAATGAATAAAACGATTTCGCTCAAAAATGGAGTTGACTGCCGACTGATTTTTGCACTGGACCCTTCATTTGTAAAATCTCAAAATTTTTAAAATTTTTTTTAGTAAGAATTCATATATGTAAATATTTTTTTTAAATCTAAGATTTTAAAATTCAATATTAGATTTCTAGTTTCTAATATTTTTATCAATCTATATTAAAAAAAAAAAATGTCTACTTAAAAGTTGTATTAATTTTTTATGAGCGCATGAATTTCATATTTTGATGGAATTGTAAACTTTTCCCGTAAAATATATTTTTATGTTCAAATGATTTTTGTTATTTTACTCTACCTAGTTAATTCAAAAACAAACAACAACAACGAAATGTTCACTAAATGTTTTTATTATCAACATTCTATATTTGGTATAATTTTTATAATCTTTTGATTCTTTTTGAGTATGAGAAGCATCTAATAAGTGTAATAAATTTTTTTTCACTAAATATTGATAAACTTATTACAAAACATACTAAAAATTTAGTGAGGTAATACAATAAATATTGTTTTGTGCAAAATGCTGCAGAACGACCTTAGTCAAAGTGAACTTTATATCCAAACGCAATATTCTGTCATTGAAAGTGCAACAATTTTAAAAAGATTTACTGATGAAAATTGACTCCCAAAAATTGGGGTGTACTCGAAAAATAAACGGTCGATATTTTGAATTTTCAAATAAGTAGGTATAAAATTTACCAACAAAATGTTGTGCTGTTAGTGTTAGGGTGTAATTGAAAGAACATAACTTAAAATAACTTTACCGACAAAATAAAGTCTAACAAAATTTGGTAGTGTTCTCACAATGTTCAATAAATCGAAGAACTACTCACATTTAATTCAATGCACGGCCTACAAAGTGCCAACTTTACTTTAACACCAAACATTTTTGATTTTATATTCTCAACCTATCTTGATAGGGTGGGGGGGGGTTATCTGACTCGTTTGTTCAATAAAAATCACGATTAGGTATTCTTTTATTTGTAAGCAAATAACGTTAATGTCCTTTAAGTAATTACGTTATACTCCGATTACACATAACGTAATTTATCGTACCGTGTACACTATAGCTGCATTGCAGTGATGGTGTATGCATTTCCACGCACTATTATACGTGTATGAGTGAGCATATATTACCAAATTTATGGATGATATCCACGCGTATAGAAAAATCCTTGTACATAATTTTAACTAAAATAAATCTCGAATTGTTTTAACTTTTTGATGTTTATAAATGAATAATAAAACTTAACATATTACGCCGAGTTCGTGCTAATTCATAATGTATACGTACATGTACAAAAATGTTGATTTACCTACCTGCTATTACTATATCTTTATGTCGATTGAAGGCCACCGCCGACGTCACGAATGGTAAAAGCCATACGCGTGACAAGGTCAGACGCCGTTATAATTTACGTAACGTGTGCAGAAAGCCGTGCATACAGCCCGCTGTAGTGCTTAGTTTTTTTTTTTTTATTAGGAATAATATATTAATATAAGAAGTCCTGAACGTCTGCGTATCAGAGTCCTACCGAACTGTTACTACTTACTAGTATTCTAGGGAAGGGGGGAATGTAAAAGCACCTTCAACGTAGCCCCTACGTAGATAGGACTCATTCATTGAATAAAATGGTCAGGAATATATTGTTATAATTATTTTTATTTATTTATTCATATGGCAATTATAATTATTGATACAATTGTTCAGAAATATTAATTTTTAAATTTTTTTTTTGTCCTTCATTATCATTATCGATATGCTAGTGCTAGACTATGTGTGGCTCGGTTGAACACAAAATAACTTTTTTACAACACGATTGAGCAAATTTGTCGACTTTTTGACGTTGCCTTTTGCAAATTTGAATTATATTATAATATTATACAAAATAAAATAAATTTAAATAATTAAAGTAGTACAAAATACATGATAGGAGTTAAAGAATAACACGATTTTATTAACGGTTTGTTGAATTTACATGTTTGATAATAATGGTTCTCTCACTGGTTACTGACTATCGTGAAGTTAAAATTATTATTTATTATAATAAATAGTAAAACTGATATACCTTATTGGTACCTATATGTTTCCAAATCGACTTAAATACAATAGTAGCAGTGACGTATTTAGGAGAGGGGCATGTGGGAACTGTGGGGTAATTGTCTCAGGTAGTGCTTGTTTGAGGGGCAGTAAATGTAACTGGAAGGTTTTATTTTTAAACTGATTTAAACAGTTGTAAAAAAAAAAAAAATGTGTACCCAGGGCAGCAAATCCCTAAATACGCCTCTGAATAATAGAGATTCAATATTATTACAATTTTAATATTAGTCAAAAGCTTTTATGTTTAACTCTATTTTAACATATATTAATACCTATACAATTATCAATAAAGATGGGTTCAGATCATGGCTTGTGGCACATATACCTAAGTTTGGTATCATAATAATTGGTATAATGATACATGAAAATAATAAATTACAAAATGTTAGCAACACGAAAGTGGCAACGTCGCATAAAATATTCTACGCTCAATCGAGTTTTACCGGTCTGCTAAAACTTTTTTATATTTTAACATCAAAAAGCTATAATATTATGCTTTAATAGCACTTGAAAATAAAACTAGGAATCAGATTATCTAATGATTTTCAAATCGTTTTTTATAAGTTTGACTCAATTTAGTGTTCTTTTAAATACCTATATTGTGAGATTTTATTCATAGATTATATATTTTTATTTTGGTTTTGATATACATACACTGTATATTATATTACATAATTTCACTATTGAAATTCATACCTGTTATTAAGTAGGTAATCATACTTAAAACTGTGTATTACAAAAAAAAAAAAAAAAATAATTACAGCCCATTTAAATATAATATGTAAAAAAAACCACAAATATTTGGTTTATAGTTAATTTTATATGCGGATTTCTGAACCGATAATAACTTATTAGTAGGTAAATATAATAAAACGGTATTTTACACCTAGATTTTTATTTTATATCTAAGAGGAGGAAATAGAAATACGGGGGGGGGGGAATAAAAATTATAGCGCGATACAAAAAATGATTGGCGAGAGAACTACAAAAGTTAGCCGATGTAGAATCAACAGGTCCGGGGCACCGATAATAATTTCACAAGTTCCCGTAGGCAGTGGGTTTTTAATGAAGTAGTGCACATCCATAAAAATACAACCAATATTATATAATATATTAAAGGTTGTATTAAATAATTTTGTACTAATTTTAGTTATTTACCTTTGATTTCGATAAAAAAAAACAAAAAGACGATTATTGTTTTGAATTTATGATAATGATCGATGAAAATATTACCTATCAGTTGATAATCAGAATAACATTATAATAAACGAATGAGAGTAAAAATAAATATTATAGAGTGGACTTGTGACGACGTCATCGAAAATAATTTGCTGAAAATAATTTAATTAGTTATGTGCACACTGCACAGAAACTAATGTACATATCAATTTCATTATAACCCGGGTTGCGTGTTATGACTTGTTTTAATTTTGTTTAATTGTTTAATTTTCACACTGTACAAAATATGTGCTAATGTGCAAATGCGATAGTGTGTACTTACATACTGATATTATTCTGGAGTTGACAACCGCCCGGCCGTTTAGTTTTCGAAATAACCCAATCCAAATATTATATTTTTATATTTTGAAACATATATACATATACATTTATACATATATCTTAATAATACACACACTTAATTCTAAATTATATGTCTACCTTTAATCTTAATTTATCTTGCTGTATCAGTCAGTTATCAACATACTATTCAGTTACATCGTTTGTCCTTTAGTTCGTAAATCGAGAGTATGCTGAAAATATAAGTAGTTCGATTTGCAACAAAATTCGAGAATGGATTTCCTCAGCAAACAAAGACACTGAAGTTTTCACTACTGACGGAAAAATAGTATTTTACATCACTTGTGGAAAATCTATTGTTTGTGATTTTAAAAATACATTAAGACATTAAGTTGTTCAGAAAATTCCCTAATTTTTTTTTTTTTCATTAAGTATTTAAGTAATTAATTATTTGTTAATAAATTATTTATGTTTTGTTATTACTTAATTTGTAAATTTTAAAAAAATAAAAAAAACTTCTTGCATATTGTTGCATATTTTCATGATTTTTACTGCATATTATATTGCATATTTCGATACTTTTTAGTGCATAAAAATCCGAGATCTACTTATAATATAATACTATGATTTATATTTTCAATTTTGGTAGGTAGTACTCTGTCTAATATATGTCTATGCCGTAAAGGTCCAGTGGGTCGATCAAATGCCAATAAGACCAATTATTATTATAATATCTTCTCTCATTCGTCTTTATTGCTCACGGGTTTCTTCGTTTTATCACTATATAAATTGGAGGTGACCGAAAGGGAGAGGAAACTTTGCCGTGCAGTGGAATGATTTAGTGACACATTTCTTTCCACTCAACGAAGATACCCCTCTCGCCCCGTTCCCTTTAATACAACCAAAAAGGATAGGAATATATTCAGTCGCAAGCTGATTATGACGTCGGCTACTTCTCAGCACTTCATACAGTGTACTTGATCACTTGATCGCAGGACTTATATTATATTATGTAACATTGTAACATTGGGCCAGTTACGCGTTCACAAGTTTGGGTATTTTTTGAAAATCGCGGTAGAAAAAGCAAAGAGCACTGCGATTTCATATTTTAGAAATTAACGTCAGGACATCTAGACGACGTTCGCTGACGTCGAATACGGTCTTTACCAATTTATAGCATTCTATTAATTAGTCTCATCCATAACCCCGGCTCGCTCTAACGGCAAATGTTTGAAACTCGCGCTATACTTTATAATAATATAATATAGGAAATTAAGCATACCTGTTAGAATAATATACGTATTATAATATTATGTATAGGTAAATCATGTACAAGTTGGTATATACCATACCATACCTATATTATCGTACATGTCTCAATTGAAACTATAACAGAGTGATTTCCGACTATAGTAATTCTGTTAATCAAATAAATGTTCTCTTTTTTTTTTTGTCAAATAAACTGTTAACTTGTTGATCACTATTAATTTTTTATCTATCCCGAGCTCATGCAAATTTTTATTAAACGTCACACTCAATGGCTATAGTACCATATATAGTATAGTAGGCCGCTTCAGTCAATTGTAGATAGTTAGTTAGTTGAATTATTATTTTCTACAAACACTGCATGTGAAAGTGTTATTGTGTGATGTATGTTATGTAATATGTATTTATAATATACCTACATTAAAAATTTCAAATACTCACCAATAATATTTCATATTTTTTTTTTTTAATCCAGTAATAAAAACTTATGAGTTATCATAATTACATTTTTTAAATTTTAAGTATAAATATCAACATTTTTATACATTTTCAACTACAAAATAATTCATAAAGTTTTGCAATTGTGACATATTTTTTAATTGGTATATGATCGATTTATAATCTACTTTGTTTTAAATTGTGTCAAGGTTTTTTTTTCAATTTTCAATTTGGTTTTGGTTTTGTCCGATTATTTTGAAAAGTACTAGGATTTTTTTACTATTAAGCTCCAAAAGTACTAACTAACTTGATCATATTTTATGTATTTTTACTACCCCTAAAGGCGATGAAGAATAAAAATCATTGTAAAATCAATGATAATAGGCACTCTTTGTTCCATTTAAATTAAAAATTTTATTTAAAACTTTTTTCTTTTTTTTTTTGTACCTAGGTCAATGAATTTTTCATTTTTTATTATTTTTCCTGTTAAATTAGACTATAGGTTATATATAATATACATACATATAAATATATTTTTATAAATAGCGTTTCAAAGTCTCAGTTATTAATTACGTATTATAATTGTACTCGTCAAGTTCGATTGTTATCAAACCATGATGATTATTTTAGTCTGCGATTTACATTTTGTACTCCGAAAGCAGACACTTTCCACCATATATTATGATGTAATGATAATTATGTTTCCGAAAATATTTTGCATTTTATTGAAAATGTTTATTTTATTCAGTAAGGAAAAATTTTTAGACTTCAAATGTATGAACGAATGTACGACCGGAGTAGCATTTTTTTAGCACTTACGTTTATAAAAATGTTATCAACTCTCAACAAAATATGTCACATTTGGAACTCTCTCCACCATTCTGTATTATTGTACTACGGTTCACATAATAATAATAATTATTAAATGTAAGTTGTTACTTTTCGTAATAATTTCTACCAAACTATATAGAAGTTTACCTCACTTAGCTCGTACCACAACATTCATTCTGTCTAGAGAGTTTATATATATATTATATGACAATTATTGTGAAAGACTACGATGTTGGAATCTACGAGGCTTTATATATATATGTGTATAATATATAAAGGATAGTAAATCTAAATAATGGTACTTTTACGCGGCGTTTTGTCTTGTGGACATAAATTCATGTAATTCGTATTTATATTTGGAAACGTTGACCAATACGTTTCTATATATGGTTCGGCCCTAACTCCATTCCGAGGTCTAATATTATATATACTTTAGGTGCTCTCGAAGATTTATCTGATTTAAAGTCCACTATATAAGTGCATAAAGTGTGGGTATACATATATATATATGATCGAGCTGTTGAAGCTATTAGGGGCTAGACTGCTAGAGGGTCATAATATATATTATTATATAATGTTGTGTGTGTTCCAATAATATTATGGTATAATATTAAAATATTGTAACAACCATATATATTTATATTGTATCTAAGTCTTATAAATTCCATACTATAGTGTACTATAGTGTTATACAATATATATATATATAATATAGACGAATAATAATATCATGTGTTTGTTGAACGCCAAAGCGAGTTAAAAACGATAAGTATAGTGAAACTTCCATACACTGAAGTTCTGTAAGCAACAAAAAAATTTGTAATATGGATGAGAAATTCGTTAAATAAAATTACGTATTTTTTTTAACTTTTTTTTAAAAATTTAATTATATATGTATGTGTATACTTTTATGTTTTATGTGTTATGAAAAAAACAACATCAAATATTATTATATTACAGTTTAATTTAGTTTTTAATCTTATAATTTAAAAGTAATAATTAGTGAGTTATGTATTAAATTTTTGCAATTTACGCAACTAATCAGAATATTATTATTAAGCGATTAAATTGGCATTTTCTGTACGTCATGGTTTAATTTTGGGATATTCAGGTCATTAAAACATAAACCACAATTTTCATCACCCTATTTAAAATACATTAATTTGACAAATGTTCGATATCTCGAATTTTCTTATGCAAATTTAGTAGGTACTAAAATTAAATAGTTTATCAAGGCGATTATTTTTCATTTATGACTTGTTTTGTAAAACCTGACCATTAGAGTCAACTAAATATTTATAACTTAAACCTTGGTAACTCCAGACAATAGATTTCAGTTTAGTTTTATGTCGTCTGTTTGTTTAATAGTTTAACGTGTGTGTGACAGTGTTAATACTTAATACAGTGGCTATTATGGCTCAAAAAGAAAATTAACAATATTAACACTTGCACAAAATGAACTTGCAAAATCACATAAAAATTTGAACTTGTAATAATTAATATAGTTATATACCAAATTGAGTAAGATGAATAATTGATAGGCATTTATTACAATTTATTGTTTATAGAAAAAATAATCAATTATTATGAATTTGAATAATATAAAGATATACCTATTAAAATAGAAAAATGTCAAAATATATGCTAAAACATGCATTAAAAATGTTTCATTTTTTAAATTTTTTTGTCATGAAACAAGTCGTGATGTGAATGACGTATGTACGCAATACTATGTAAAACTATAAAGCACTATCATGTTAATAAATTTTTTTACCTGATATCTTATAGGCATATCTTATATATTATGTCGATATTTTCCTTTTCGTGTAGGTAATAAAATTAATACTCCTGCAGTGTCACCGTAGATCGGAATGTGGACCACAAACACGCGTGATCCATTGATCCATCGATGCATAATGCATATTTTTCGTCGGTAGGTACCACAGATATATAATCTTAGATCATTGTATATGATCTAAGTATATAATATATATATATGTGTGATAATTGATAGGACACCAACCTTAGATCATATACTTTGTTACATTTAAATTAATCAATACATTTTAAAAATGTTGTTACTTATAGTAAAATTCGTAATATCTATTATAGGTACCTACATTCATAAGTTTTCATTTCACCATATAAAAAATATCGAAAATGTATAGCCATCACATATTGTTTTTTATAAGTGTTTGAATTTAGAATTTTGACAAAATAATACAATTGCACAATAATTTTATACCTACCTAGATTAAATTCATTAAAATGCTTCTTTTTATATTCAAGATTTTAAAATGTAATAAAAGATTCTTAATTAGTTTTTCTAAACATATAATATACCTAACAAAAATAAATAAATCACTGGAAAATTACATTAACTTTTTATGACTGCAGAAGTTCACATTTTTAGGACAAATGAAATAGAAGGAAATGGATATTTATCCGTATAATTAGCCGAAAAACGGTTATGGTCGAACTGCACTTGGTCTCAAAAAAAGTATTTCCGCTAAAATATCATGCATTTGATGTGGTTAAAGTGGTTAAACGTTTAGAAAGCACTCATTTCCTTTCCCACTTAGGTACAGGCTTAGAACTGACAATGATTTTAATCATTGGCGTGGTTAAAAATGATAGTTTAATACATACACCATGTTAATATAATATTATGAATATATTTTTAAAATAAATTTTTTTTTTTAAATTGTCAAATATAATTATTGTCATTTTACATTTTTTTTTTCATTTCGACCTTTTTTTTGTATTTATATTTTATAAACTAATAACAAACATCAATTAAAAATTTTAGCTTAGTAATTCACTTTGAGTATAAATATTAATATAATTTTCAATATAATTTTTTTTCCTTGTTCGGCTAGTTGAGGATCTTGTATCAGTATTCTTCATCTAAATATATTAAGTATCTATTTTCATTGTGTTAAAACATAATTTTCCAGTTTATTTTTTAGATTTGTAATCAGTTTGTATTCAGGTTATCGATTTCATAAAATTAATGAAGTTGACAATTCTTAAACAATCATATATTTTCCATTAAATTAATTATGATTTAATAAATCTTAAAGAAATTATTTCTTTCTTAATAAGAAATTATATAATAGGAACAAATATTAATTGTAATAAGATCAATAGTACCCCACCTTCAAAATAAAAACTTGGTATCTTTAAACTAAAAATCGAATGTACTAGAAAAAGTACATTTTCCTTCAAAATAATGATGACTTTTCAAGGATTTAAGAAATTGTTTCATTAAATAAAAGAAGTTATATAATAAATACAAATATAAATCGTAATAAAATCATATAAGATACTAAAAACAACAACTTTTACGTTTAAATTATTATTTTTTATTCATTTAATAAATTTTATTTTATTGTAAACACTTTAATATTAATAAGTATTTTTAAAATCAAAATATTTTTGATTAAACTTACAAAGTAAAGTTCATTACAAATTATATTATATTATTTAATAGTTACATATAATAAAAAATATTTTTGTTTAATAAAGATAAAAATAAAAACGAGTGTCCTAATATATAAATAAACATCTTGTACATGGTTATATAAATGATGATTTTAAATAATTAATTATAATATAAATACAATTTCAAAAAACGTATATTATATATAATATAATACAAAAAAAAAATCATTGAAAATAATGGATACTCAATAGTTAATTTTATATACAAACCTTCACTTCTGTTTTAAAACAACTAACTATATTAATAGCTATATGTTGAAAAAGTTTTGGACTTGCGTGGATTTTTATTTTGAAGAAGGTATTCAATAACAGTATTAGTAACAGTTTTGTGACACTGTTCATTTAATTTAGAGTTCTTTGAGTAAAATTCTACAACCATACTTTCTTCTACCGATTTATTTAATATATCTTCTACATTAAACTACACAGAAATTATGAAAATAATTTAGTAACTAAAAACGTTAGTAATAAATCATTTACACAAACAAAACATAAATATAATTCTAATATTATGAAAAATAAACAAAGTTAATGGTTTGAACATTATTCTTAATATATTCATGGTTTTCAAATAATTATGATTTAAATTAAATAAATCTTACATTCATCTCATAGTTTGCACTTGAGCTTTCTGAAGCTAATGGGGATTTACTGTTTACTGTCTGCTTTAGAACTAATATGCCATTGAAACGTGTAGATTCCTTGATAAACAATTCATAATATTACGGTATTTATTATAATATTAAATTATATCAACTAGTATAAATTTATTTCATATAATAACATTAAAATTTGATTGCCATTTCATTAAGTTATGCTCGAATATTATTCTTTGGCCAAATTTCTCATTAGGACATAAGGTATCTAATTGTCAAGCATTCATCATTTAAGGCTTTCGTGTGTTATACTACATTTTAAAAAGAAAAAAAATATTATTATGCTATAGGTACCTATATAATACCTAAAAGTAAAACCTAAGTAAAAATCTAAGACACGTAATGTAAAATTAGCTTAAAGATGTTTTCGTTTAATAGGTTCATCGGGTTTTTCCTTACAAATTGTCAATCTTTCGATTCAATTTTTGATCTTGTCTTTATTATTGATTGTAGAGCGTCACCCGTAATCAAGCAAACAAGGAATAATTATTCAGTTTTTTTTTTTTTTTTAAATAAAATAATAATTATATCTTTTATTTATAATTATGTTATCCTAGTAAACTTGAACAACTTGAGCAATTCATTAACTAACTGAAGTTTGTTTTTTTTGAGCTTATCTAGACATTTAGTATCCAAAAAAATTAAATTGAATCGTCCTGGGACAAGCTTTCAAAAATTTGTCACCCTTTACAGGATTTTATCTAGTTAGGTATCATAGTTTTAATTTATTACAAGTCTAAAAAAGTTGCAGATATAACATTCCATATTATATATTATATTTTAAAGATGATGTACTTATTCTTATTATGTGTTTATTATCTACAACTATAAATTAAATTTTTTTTTTTTTTGTAGTGACCATGAATAACAATATGAAGTATTTCTCCTATGACAAATGTTATATAAACATGCTGAGTAGTTTCGGGTCTAATGAACTACAAACACTATTGGGAGCTTTTGGTCAAAATAAAAGAGGCCGAATATCTGAATTAAAAGATCGAGCAATTGAATTGTTAACGACTAGACCAGCTAATATTCATTTCCCAGCATATATAGCAAAAATAGATGAAATACATCGTTCCTTGCAACATGGTATGCCTAGTAATGATATTATAATGCGCAGCTCATTACAAAATCAACAACAACAACAACAAAGGCAGATGAGATCATCTCTGGGTCATATACAGAGCCGACAAAGAATGTACCGACCAGCACAATATCCTAGACAATCAATGCGTATGGCACGAGCTGGATTGCGTCAAGTTACGCCCATAATGCAAAGAGGCATAATACAGAATCGACCACAAAAAATGTACCGACCTCAAAGAACGTACCGACCACAAAAAATGTACCAACCACCACAATATCCTAGACAATCAATGCATATAGCACGAGCTGGATTACGTCAAGTTATGCCCAAAATGAAAAGAGGCACGTATGGTAATCACATATCAAATTCTATTCCTGCTAACAATATGGTCAATAATAACATTCAGAATACAGCTGCGGGAAATCGTACTATAGTGTCACTTCAGTTGCCTCTTATAGAACAATTGAGTATTGTAGCACAAGATACATTAGGATTAGGAACAACGGCTAGCAAAAATAATTCTTGCACACCATCTATTGAAACTGTAGCCCAAATAAAATTCAAAAAGTTACCATTTTATGAAGTTATTGATGAAGTCATCAAGCCAACTCTTCTAACTGGCACGGACAGATGTACATTACAAAACGTTCCTAGAGGTAGCAATATTTTATGATTATTTTTTATTTTAATTATGTTAATAATATATATTTTATTTCAGATACGAAAGAAGCTACATTCAAACATACTCTGTCACTTGAACACGCCAATTACGTAGCCATGAATCGTGACTTTTCTCATGGAAAAAATGAATATCGTAATCAGTTCCATATCCGAATTTGTCAGTTGATAGAGCCTGTACCTAATGAGTCACCAGATTACATGCCTCTTGGACTACACATACGAGTTAATATGAAAGCCTGTCCATTACCACCAATTCCTCCCAATACTCAACCAAATAAACTGACTAAAACTAGACGAACTGCAATACCTATCAATTGCACTGAACATGTCAAACTTTCTCCAATCGTTGCCAACAACATCACAATTAATTGGACTCCTGATGGAAAAAAATATGTTTTTGCAATGTATGTTGTAAAAAAATTAACGGTGCATTCATTAATAAAGAAAATTCAAGATAAAGGCGGGAGGAGTTCAGAAGACACCAAAAACTATATTATTAAAAAGTTAGCAGATGTTGATCCAGATTTAGCTACTACTACTTCTTATCGCTTTTCTTTAGTGTGTCCACTGGGTAAAATGAGAATGAAGATACCTGTAAAATCTATTCATTGTGATCATTTACAATGTTTCGATGCAAGTACATTTATTTTAATGAACGAGAAGAAGCCAACTTGGATGTGCCCAACTTGCAATAAGCCAAGTTTGTATGATGATTTACAAATAGAAAATTACATTTTGGAAGTTGTTTCAAGTCCAATACTTGAAGACTGCAGTAATGAAATTGAAATTTTAGCTGATGGCACATGGAGAGTTTTTAAAGAAACAAAAAACACCAATAGTACTCACGATAAAGTAAATTATGTGGATTTAGATAGTGATGGTGAAGAACCACCAACAAAAAGAGTAAAACAGGAAAATGAAGCCCAAGCAGCTGATGCTATTCAACTGGTCGATGAAATTGATTTAAAACCACAAGCTCAAGTACAGCCACAACAAGCTGGTACCAGTTCTGAACAAAGAGTAGTAATTGAAATAGACTGAACGACTGAAACCTCCTAATTTATTTTTATTTTTATTTTTGTTAATATTATAAGTAATTTTGAGAGTAGATATAAGCTTTTAAAATTAATTTAGTTTAATTCATGTATCAACAATATATTTAAGATAAACATATTTATTAGAACGGCATTTAATGAGTGTTAAGATGTTTATACATTAATTATCTTTATACAACTAATTATATTAAGTTATTATTATTTGATTGCTCACTATAATGACGAAATTTATTTATTCATTTATATTTACCTTAATTCTATAACTAATTTTACGAAACACTTATAGGTACGTCCTATATATCCTATATATATACAACAATCTACAAGTAAGTATAACATTAGAAGTTCGAAGAATACATTTTTTGTAAATTTATAAACATAGTTAATATAAAATACATGTCAAGTATAATAAAATGTAATAATGATCACACCAAGGCATTATGATAACATAATTATTATTAACAACCAAAGTTCCATATAACGTTATATAAAAATTACTAAGAAAATTAATATTTATCCTTATTTTGACAAAAAGTTAGGTTTTTGGAACGATGAATGTATAAAGAATGCACAATGATGTGTGTTTTTGTATATGTACCTATGTCATTAAATTTAAAAGCAGAAAAAATGATTCTAATAAAAGGAAAGTGAATTTAGTTGATACTTAGAAGACGATTCTAATTTTTTTAAATTACAATATACAAAAATAGTTGACGATATAATAATAACATTTTTTAGATTCTGGACGAAATGATGAATGTATTGATTTTACAATGATGAGTGTTTTTTTTTTTTCTGTGTACAGGATAACTAGTCGAAATAATACTCCGATTTCAAACTTTGGGGGGTGGTTTCCAATGTAAAAGTGAATATCCTTGACGTATTATAGACGTCAAAAGTAAACATTTTCCAACAGTTTTCAAAAAAATTGAAAAAAACAAAAAAAAAAAAATGACGGAAAAACGTGAATTTTTACGCAAAACCAGTTTTCGACCAAATCGATTTTTTATATGGTTGTAATTCAAAAACTAATCACTGTAAATACTTGAAATTTTCACAAAAATTTTATGTAGGTGTTATCTATTTACAGTTAAATTTTCATTGACTTTTTTTGAGTTATTTATAGACCATAGAAATTTTTGATTTTTATGAGAATTTTTTTTTTGAAGTGTCGATAAAAAATGTTGGATGACCAAAATATGTTGACAATTTAATACAAGGTGCCTTATGAGTTGTTCTTAATGTAGCTAAAAAAAATTAAAAATCACAATTTTTTTTATAGGCGTTTATAGTTCAAATATTTACGAAATCTGTCAAAAACGCGAAAATTTGCAAGTAATTTTGAAGTTGAAAAATCATAAAATTTTTTGTGTTTATAACTAAGGATTAAAAATACAACACTATAAGTTTTCCTTCAATTATCTATAGAGAAAACTCGAAGCACCATTATAAGAAAAATTTTAAGTGCGTTTGAATTTAAAATTTTTACGAAATAGCGTAACGATAACGCTTTATCGTCAAACGGTTTTAAATATTTGTTATTATTCAAAAAGTATAAGTCGTAGATACTTGACAATTTTACCAGTAATTTAGATTGGCATTTTCTTTACGTGATTTAATTTTTAAAATATTTTGACATTTTTTGAGCAATTTATAGACGACGATTTAAATTTTTTTGAAAATTTTTTTTGGAAATGTCGATACAATTTTTTTGCCCTATCAAAATACTTGAAAATTTAATACAAAGTTCCTCATAAGTTATTCTTATAGTGATTAAAAAATTATAAGAATACATAAACATAACAATAACATAATGTAATAATGATCCACACGGTAGGTACCTAATGTACTGCAGAGCGGTACCCACTTGCCAGCTTCTTTTATTCAAATATAAAAAAAGAACAGTGAATACTTTTGAAAATATTTTCAACAAATGCTTATAATTAGAATTTTTATTTAGGTTATAATTTTAACTTTAGATATATTCATAGAAAATGTTGAATTTTTTTTTTCTACGAATAATGATAAAAAATGTACAGTTGATTAAAAAAGTTTAAAAATTTAATACAAACCATTTTATGGTTAGGTTAGAATATTTAGCCATGTCATTTAAAAAAAAAAGTTAAGACTTGTTGACAAGACTATTTTTAATAACATATGGAGTTCAAATTAATAATTTTAACGAAGGTCGTCATAATTACAAATACTTCCAAATTATATTTTACTTAAAAATACATAGGTACAATATTTAATATGCATCCCTAAATTTTTGAAATTTTATACAAGGTTCCATAAAATTATTTCTAAAATAAATTTAAAAAAAAAAGTGATTGTTATTCCAGAAATACATTTTATAAAGCTCCGAAGATAAATAATTTTGATAAAATTTTCTTATTCACGCTTAATATAACCATTTTTTACTAAACAATTTTAATTTCTTTTCTAAAACTAGCTGCCTTTATTTGTTGATACTTCAAATTTATTTAAGTGTTATTATCACAATAAAAACCTTTCGTAAACTACGTGTAAAAATGGCTAAGTAAAAAAAGATATTAGTTCTTTAAGCATACCATTTAAATTTAACAAAAATGTTATCAAAAATCCGATTATTTATTTATATTAAATAAATATTTATTCATTATTTGAACAGTATATTTATGATAAACATCAATTAAACACGAAAATTACTTTATGCATGTCTAATAGGACTAATAGACAAAATATGTTACTTAGAAAATAAGATTTATATATATATTTTAATCTGTACATGTTTTTGAATTATTAAATCGACGATCGATCGTTGAATATTAATTTATTTAAAATAACACTATACATCATATAGGTTTGTAAATTATACATCATATTAATATTCTTATAATACCAAGCGTGATAATATCAGGAATTAAGAGAATGACAACTCACATTATTAATTGTTTTCACTCTTTGGCTTCTCCCATGGGCAACAAACTTAAAATGATTAAAAATCATTATTATTATTATTTTTTCTTTTTTTTTTTTGAATAAATTCACTCGTTGAAAAAATGTTAGTAAATAATATTTTTTATCAATTGTCTTAATGTATTAATAATGAATTTTTCGTTTTTACTATGAGTTACATTAATACTTTTTTAATTCGAGATGTTAAAATAAAATACATAAAAGTTAAATGTAAAATGTTGACTGTATACAAATTTCGGTTCATTTTACCTGTTATACATTTGAGTTGTGGCATGTTAATAATCCTTATTTTATGATATATTATCTATAATACATGTATACAATATACAATATTCACTTCTAACATTATTGTTGCACATTTAATAATAACGACAGTCGACAATCATAACATAGGCTTATAATATACAGTTATAATATTTATTATAATACAATAGTTTAAGACATGTCTATTGTAGTATTGTTTATCATATAATATCATATTACTATTACTATTTGACTATTTTATAATGACAGTTACCAATTAAGAAAGTCAAATGTATGAAATAAATATCAAAAAAATGTTTACCGTTGCGCTGTAGTATTAATTGTTTACCTGATACCATATTTCTATGTGCGTGATTACATATAAGATGAAATGTTTAAATATCATCAAACTTTAAAACTTTTTTATATCATTTTCCACGGTTTAAAATTTGTTTAAATTATACATACCTAGCTATAATTTTTATAGTTTTTACCATGTATATTGTTATGTGTATTCTTATAATATTATAATACACTTATACGTGTAGGAAATCTACAATCCAAATGTTTACCTGACCGTAAAAAATGATGGGCGAGTAGGTAGTTATTCAAAGTAATGAACTGTTCAAATCTTATTGGTTCAAACTTATTTAATTTAATGTTTTTGTTCATGAAAATAAATTCAATTATAAAATAATCAAATGACTTTATTAATTTTATATTTTAAATATTTTTATTTGAGAGTAGATTTATGATTAATATAAATTTTAATTTAATTATTTTGTTTTTATAAAATATTATCTACCTATTTTTTAGAGTAGGGGGGTGCGAATTTATATAAATGTGTCCCCTATTTTTTAAAAGGGTATATTTTATCTTTTTTCTCGACATTTTTTTTCTCTATACATTGAATACTTTGGAAAATTAATTATTTTATATTTTGATGAATTTTGTGTTTATTCCTTATTTATATTACTTACAACGCCAGATCTAGGGAATAAGGTAATTATATTATATTAAATATTAAAAATATAATATATTATAATATAAATATAAAAATATATAAAAAAAAAAAAATAATATTTTATTTATTATTTATTATAATAGGTAATATTTTATAGAATAGATAATATAGTAATAGGTAATGGTACTAGAATAGAGAAAAATAGATGATAGAAAAAAAAGTAATAAGATAAGAATATAGATAAGAATAAAGGTGGGTATATTTTTATGGCCTAATAAGTATCCGGCGCCTTCGAGTTGGTCGAGTGAAAATCGTTTGACTTAGTTGGTGAGGTTTGGGTGAGAATGCTGTAAATCGGTCAATAAAACATATAAACAAGTCGATTGCCACGTCTGATATTCTAGCAGTTATCGTGCGGTGTTAAAGTTTATCCCTTCGCTTGCCCGGTGATTTTTTATGCAAAAATATAAAAATGTTACGAAAATGGCAGTTGAGCGTTTAGCTATCAGTCATGACGTCATAATATAAATCGATAGTCGATACCAAACTGGGCAAACCGCGGATTGTCATATTTCCTGACATCGAAGATTCGGTGTTGTTTTGTTTGTGAAAACACTGTCGATTGCCGTATTTGAGTTTTAAGTGGTAGACAGTAATCACCGGTGAAAATCAATTTATAAGCAACTAAACTTGTACTGCGTTAGGTCGCGGTCAATAGGGGTGCATATTTGAAATTTTATAGGTATGTATTCAATATAAAATAAAAAGCGACACCCAGATTTTCTTAATAAATTTGAAATGTAATTCCTTTAAAAAAAAGAAAAAATTTCGATTTTGATACAATCAAAGCACCGCTCGTCGACTAATATATATATATATATATATGATTTTATTGTACCAAATTCATTCAATAAGTTAAATATTAATGTCACGGCGTCATGTATTGTCACTGTCTTGCAAATGTATAATATAGTGCATTTTCATTCAATTTCGTGTTATTCACTTTAAAATCAGTATATTTATCTATATTCTATACCAGTGTTTCTCAACCTTTTTAGTATCGTGACCCTCAAAATAGATATTGAATATGGTAGGTAAATCACTTCGCGACCCCCCTATGTATATTAAGTACAAATTTAAATGATAAAAATATCGTATGATTAACCAATTAACCAAAGAAAACATATAGCCATATAGGTACTATTTACAAATACCACGTGTAGTACCTAATTTAAACTTGTTACAGGTATAAGTATTTTTTTTTATCCAATAAACAATTTTAAATAAAAATGTTTATTTTTTAAATTATCGTTTTATAATTTTAGCCTACGCGATCCCTGGTTAAGGTGATCGCGACCCCCAGGTTGAGAAACACTGTTTTATACTATCGCAATTTCAAAATGCTTATAATTCACTAATAAATTAAATTAAAATATTTTTAAAAATTGACTTAAAAACACAGACAATGCGTCTAACCTTTAAATTGTATTACTAGGTGATTTTTATTAAAGCTAACAACTTGCAGTGCAGTCATTCGGGGTAAGTGAGATAAGCATTTATCCTTTCTGATTGGGTCCATTGTTAGTAAAGGTACATTACTAATTTCGTTAAATATATAAATATATAATATTGTGTAGGTAGATACTAAGTATTTGCAAATTATTGTAACACCAGTAATTAAAATGTAAAGTATTGGATTTTGAATAATATATAGATGCGTGAGGTATGTTTATATTATAACTTATAAGTATAGTGTATGTTTCTATATTTTGTTGTGTGAAGGGATATATTATTGTATAATATTATGATGTATTTTAAGCTATTAGTTATTATTGCTTATTCATTTTCTTCTTATTAAAGAAACTATCTACATAAAATATGAAATGTAAAAAAAGTTTTTGGGGAGGCGGGAATGCGGGATTTCCTTCTCGGTACTTACCTCAAATACGCCACTGTGCCATAAGTACAAAACGCATAGTGTGCATAATTTATTACTTAAGTAAAGTAAGATGATCGTAGATTATTATTATAGGAATCAAATATTGTGCAGAGCTAGTTTCCACTTAATCGACAAGTTTTAATTAAGACGTTGATTGATTTCTTCACGTTATAGTCTATATAGGTACATCCGACGAATAAACAAGAGATCATTAGCCGTTGTGTTTCGCTTCGATTTTGGTTACACCCTTTATTAATAATTTACCGAGTTGAGTTACTTTGTAAATAATTTTGTGCCGAAAATGACGTGTTGTTCGATTATATCTATAAGTTATTGAGTTATTTAAGTACCTATATGTATTTTATTGATGTTGCGGTGGACAGAAACAAGCGACAATTTGAAGTCAATATCAATGAGTAAAAAATGTTTCATATTTTAGATTTTGAGCAGAACAAAGAACCTATTATTTTACAATGACGAGTGTTTTAGATACTGGCTGAAGTGATGAATTTGATATCAATACAATTTATTATTATTTTTTGTGTCTATTATCACTATATTCAATATTGAGCAGTAAAAATGTTTCAATTTTATATTTTGAAAGTGGTACGAAATTTATTTGCTACTTAAAGAGGACAAAAGTAAAAGATATCCAATAAATATCGAAATAACCAAGAAAAATAAATGATAACGAAAAATATGATTTTTTAGATAATACAAGTTTTTGACAAAAGTAAAAAAGTGAGAAACTATCGAGACTTAAAATTTTGGTATTTACTAGACAAAATATAATTTAAAAAATTTTTTTTTCTGTTTTGTATTACTTATTTATATGGAAACCTAATTGTAAATGTCGAGTTTTCATTTGATTTATGTATGATAACATTTTTGTTTTTAAGTACAAACGCTAGAAAGTTTTTTTATAAGTATCTCCATAAGTTTTCCCTACATCAATAAAAAGTATATCAAAAATGTAGTCATATTTATTTATGTGTTTTAAGTTCAAATTTTTACAAAATCACGAACATCTGTAAATTATTTTGTATAATAAAATTCATTAAAATTTTAATTTATAATTTAAGATTTGACGACAAGTAATTAAGTATTTGTCATAAGTTTGAACTTGAAATTATATAAAACATATATTATTTATGAGCAATTTTTTTCAACTTTTGACGAATGGATACTTAAATGTATTGTAACGGTTTTATACTAAACTGATTTTTTTTTATTTAGTGATTATTAAAATAATATAAGACATTGATCACTAAATCTTAAATTAAAAATATTTTACTATTATGCACCTATTTAAATTATTATTTTTTATTTAGGTATAATGAAATTGTCAAAATATATACTTAGACATTTTAAGTTGTTTACGGGTGTTGGGAATGTTTGATTTTTTTAATGTTGATAATACTTTTTCAACTCAGATAAAAAACTTGAACATGTATTCATAGATCCACATTAGTCAATCTTATAGCAATACGAAACTTTTACAATTATATTTCGATATATCATTTTTTTTCAATTGAATAAAAGAATAACGATTATAATTATTTTGTTGTAATTCAAAAATATTGTTTATGATAATATTATAGTGTATATCATTATATTTTATTATACGTATTGCCATTTTAAAAATATTCAGATTCACTTTAAGTTATAGTCTATTTATACCTTAAACATATCAATATTGTGGTTTGGTTTCGACCCAAAAATTAATAAATTTGATGTTTTCGGTCAAATGTAATTTAAAGTATTCATACAATGGCAATATAAACTCTTGTTATCGATATTTTTTTGGTATGTAATGATTTATCATTGAATTAAAACTGAACACATTAATTTCCGTGACTGATTCAACAATGAAGTTATTCTAGATGGTAAGTACCTATCTACTATAAAGAAGATTGAGTTCCCTAATTTTTTAAATATTAATTATTGTAATTTATAAACATTAACATGTGCAGGTAATCGTTTATTAATTTTTGTCAGTCATTATTTAAAATTCAAATGCAATGATTAAAAATATTTAATTAATTATAATTTGTTACACTCAATAAATATTATTACTGTTGATGTAAATTACAATTTAACATTAGAATATAATATAATTTTAATATTCAATGTAAATAAATAAAAATAACAAACAAATTAGACTTTTTTAGTGGAAAAACTGTATATATCAAAAGCATGGTAAGATTGAGTGATTCATTAAACATGCTAACTTCCCTTTTTTATCTATTTATTTATTTCATTCTGATTTTTGAGTTTTTAATTATAGGTTCTTAAAAACCATATCATTAGATATATTTGATGTTTTATTCTATTTAATGTTTAATGTGTTTCGATCCTACCATTTATTTTTTTTACTGTAAATTGTTAAACAAATGACTTTTTGAAAATGTACTGACGCATCTAAGTCAAAATTCAAATGAATATAGTCTCTGAATTATTAAACTATATTATGTACTATGTACAAAGATAATAATCTTTAATAATAATTTAAATCAAGAATAAAATATAGGTGTAATATTGTTTATAATATAGTACCTTGTACCTATTTAACTATAATATTCTGTCAGTTTTTAAAAACATAAATTAACATAAATTACTATTATTTTCAAATAATCATAGCCTCCATATATTTAATCGCACTACCACGTTCCTACTTTAATACTCAGTACATAAAGTTTGACGATAAATAACTCATTCGAATTTGAATTATATATTAAACCAACATAAAAATAAAAACCCGTTCAATCATTTGCAGTAAAATAGGATGGATGTGTTAGGTACCTATTTAAAAAAAAAGAGGATAATTCTCAATTCAAACAAAAAACATCAAGTAGCTAAAAGTATAAAGTGAATGAAGTATATTATTCAAATTTTCAAAAATCAACATATGAATAACTGCATTATACATTAAAGAAAAAAAAAATTAAAATATATTATTATATACATATAGCATAATAATAATAGACGTTGTTAGGCGTTAGGTCGATTATGCATTTTTTTAGATTAAATGTCGAAATAGTGCGAACAATCGATAGATAAAATCGAATAGTAAAAGTAAAATATTATGTAATTAATATTCATATTATATTGCGTTACGGATTTTGTTCCATATCAATATTCACTTAAGAAATTGTTATGTATGAAGTCATGTTGTTTCAAATTGTGTTGATTAATATTTTGTATTTTGATTGTTTTATACACAATATAAGGATTTGAATGTTCGTTTATTTCATTATTATCGTGTTAACAAATAGTTGTTAGGATTAAAATACAATTGTCACAAAAAAGTGAAAAAAAAACAATTAACGAATAGACATCTGTAACATAAAATTCACATTATATAGCAGTGTGATACAAACTAGGTAGATTTAATTATTATATTTAACTTAAGCCCTCAAAATCAAAAGTGCGGGTATAAACCATAAAAAAAACATTTTTTTTTTTTTTTTTTTAATAATGATGAGCTTCTGTAGGTACACGGTTAGAATTGTATTACATTTTTTATTGATCGAACAAAGATGGCAATCATTTGATTTTGACATTTTCACAGTGATTTATTTACAACACGTCTCGCGATGAGTGGCATCAAATCGCGATTTGACGATAATAATAATAAACATTTTACCTATTATAATTAACGTATCGAAAACGATGAAATACGCGTCGAATTTGGTGTGCGTTTGCCCAACTCGGTGTTGCGAATGTAATTATATACGTCGGGCTGTTTGCCCTTGGTTCTGACATTGTATAAGAACGATAAAATATATCTTTGGGTTTTAGTTTTCAAAGTTTTGCATTGCACCGTTCCCGTCATCGTCGTGCGACCGTTGCACACCATGTTTGCGCAAATGAGCATGGCCGTAAGTATGATTTGCCACTTTGTCGTAATAATAATAGTTTCGTATAGTGTATATAATTTTATATGTAGGTATACTACCCGGATAAGGGTGATTGAAATATTATCGTATTATTACTGCGGCTGTTTTCTCGATTACCGCGCGTGATTGACAGGTATTATAATAGGTGTACTACTCGAAGGGTGTTATAATACTCAAAAGTATAACAAATTATGATAAGAAGATTACCTACTTGAATACAAAAAGAACTAATTATTCGATGTCGGGTAGAGTCATATTATATGTTGTAGATTGGTGGTGACGATGGATTTGATTGAGGTGGAAATATAGAGTTGTTCGGTCTTAGTCGAGTGACGCAGTGATATAAATACGGATTTCTCGCAAGCTGAAATTCGTGTGTGGACTGTTCTTAGTCTAGTGATGTTAAAATTCGAAGTTTCTGAATAGAAAGGTCAGTGATACATATTTGGCTGCATCCGAGTTCCGTCCTATACGTCATAAAAATTGATTTTAAAGATAATATATACTTGTTCCGTCCCTGGTTTTTTTAATGGTTACACTAATTTCGTCCCGTGCTAAGTCTTTTTATATTATTTTATAGTTAGGTATTAAATAATGTACAAATTAATAAAACGTCAACCATCGAATTTAATAATAATATATTTGTTTAGAAATAAAGAAAATACGATTTAATCTATCACACCAAATAATCAAATTTAACAATACCAAAATGTTTTTAATTTTTAATTTTTGACTATTAATATGTCAGTTTGACTATTTAATATTTATTGAATTTTGAATACCATTTTATTATATATATATATTATTATGATTAAGTTATGAAGATTGAGAAGACCCCTGTTGGTGCCATGTAATCGTGATCAGCGTCAAGTATAATATCTAATATTATTACCGGTCGGTATAAAATAAATAATATTATAATGAATTATCTCCGGGTTGGTACCGAGTTCGAGACATTCGCGATGATATTCTTTAAACGAGATAAATTTCTTTATGTTTCATTTGTGAGGAATAATTATTAATAATTTCGTGCGAAGCGATTTGAAAAATATCGTAAGTTCACTGTTTATCTTTGAAACAAAGAGTAAAAAAAAAAAAAAATTATATTTTTTCATGTCCTACTTATTACGACCCAACTCAAACGGGTTTTTTACTAAAAAATATTTGTTTTTAATTTTGTATTATTTTTTTCCGAGAATAACAGATTTATTAAAAAAAAAAAACTGTTTTGTTTATTATTATATTTTCTGTTTGAAGATACAAAACGCAACGCATGCCTTGCCGACGACGAAAAGCGAACTGTACATTTACGCTTCTATCGTGTTTTTCGTCGTGCTGTGGTGCCGCATGCGATGGCAGTATAGACAATTTTATCGGCTCGCCGATAAGATTAAGGGTCCGCCATCGTACCCATTAAAAGGATCGATTTTTGATCTGAGCACTACCCCCGAAAGTGAGTATACTGCTATGCAAAACCAACTGTAGTTTTCGTTTAGTAAGATCGCTGTTTATGGTATTTATTTGTTTTTTTTTCTCCATAGAGATTATGTACAATTTTAAAGAATCGGCTGAAAAATACAACTACGAACCGGTAAAATTGTGGGTAGGCCCATTTCTTTTTGTCGGAGTTTATAAGCCAGAAGATGTGCAAGTAAGTTATTGTTTTTTTTTTTTTTTTACGTAATTTAATTTTACGTGCAAACTTGAGTGGAGTTTAAAGGCCACTCAATGATGGTAATAAAAAACTTTTTTTTTTTTGATTGCAGATAGTTTTAAACAGTTCTAAAGCCTTAGAAAAAGGCATTATTTACCACATCATAAGACATGCAGTCGGTGAAGGCGTATTTACTGCTCCGAGTGAGTATTTTTCTACATAATATTTTATTAATCTAAATTTCAATACCCGTGTTATGAGAATGCATACAATATTCAATCAAATTATTATATTTATTACAATCAAAAACTCTATCGCTTGTCGTTGGTTGTAAGGTGTTACGCTGTCGATAATAAATAATATTTTAAATAGATTGAATCGTAATTTTCGTAGTTTTATTTTGTGACTATTAGGCGTGCTAGAACGGTCGTATAAACAATACTATAAACAAGTCTACGATCATTACGTTTTATCTAAAACTTTTGTATTCGTAATTTTCAGTGGGCAAATGGAAAAAGCACCGTCGTGTGATAGCCTCGATATTCAGTTCAAAGTTTTTAGATCAATTGTACCCGATATTTAACGAGAACAACAAAAAGCTAGTTGAAAACATTTCCAAGCACGTGGGCGAGACACAACCGTTTGACATTTGGGATTACATAATATCGTGTAATCTCAATAACGTAAGCCGTAAGTTTCGCAACAGCATTAGGCGATCGACAGTAAAACAATCGTTTGTCAATCGTGTGTATAAATGTTAAATGACGTGTCAACTTAGTTGTATTATAATATATATATAGAAGCCGCGATGGGCTACAACCTTAACGATCAACGGACCTTATCGGAATTCGTCCTCGCCATGAAGAAGTAAGATTGATAGATATTATTATGATATGCTTCCTAAGTCTTATGTGACATAAAAACGGTTTACAACAAACAAACCACATACGCTTTTAGAGTTTCAGAACTGAGCAAGTGCATTGTGAAGCCATGGTTGTACATTGATCAGATTTTCACGGTTTACACGTATTTGACAGGTTTAAACGTGTATATGAGTCAATTGAACAGGGTCTCGTTACAGGTCAGTGGTCGCCAGTACAATAACTATTAAAGTACCTAACGTCTTAAGGACAGAGTCGTTTCAGTATTATGCAGGTCCCCAGGGCCTAACGTATTTTGTGGTTCAACAAATATTTAAATTTTGGTGTATACTTTTTGATAATATATAACATACATAATATTAACGCAGTCGGTACATACTTGATTAGAAAGTTTTATATCTAATAAGTTATAAATTATAACACGTAAAATAATACTAAGCAATTAGCATAACTGGATAATTTATTTGATAAAAAAACGTTAAATTTAATATATAGGCCCATAATAACAACATACAATACATCAAAGTAGTAAATACTATTCAGTACTGGATCGCGAACCGCGATAGTTGATGATTATATTTGTACAGCAAAACACTTGGACAACTCACTCCCAAAATTTGTGTATAATTATATTTATGAATTGCATACATAATTTTGATTTTGATTCATGAATTTTATAATATTCACTAATAAGTAATATTAGTATTTAAGTTAAATAATAATTGTTAAAACAAATTCGAAATATATATTAAATTGAATACTAAAAAAAAAAAATAGAGGCCTTTAAAATTGGAGAGAGGGGACCACGAGCCCATGTCTTAAGACGGTCCTGGTCAGGAATTTATATTTATTAGGTAGGTAGTTAATATGTTTACAGCTTATATTAATTTCAAATATTACGGATTTGTTTAGATAATAAGGGATAAGAAATTAGAATTTAAATCAACAAAATCGCAACAATCTACAGATAAGTCTCAGGAAGTTGCTTCGGAAGAAAGTAGTATGTAACATTTAGATAATTTTTCAATTTATACAACGAATAGATACATTTTATATAAATGATTTTATACAGATAAGAATTCGACAAAAGTGTTCTTAGATAAGTTGCTTAAATTGAATGACGAAGGTGCTGATTTTACGGACGAAGATCTCAAGGATGAGGTTATAACAATGACAGTCGCGGTAAGGGACACGATATTACTACACTCGCACCTAATGCTTATACAAGGATAAAGCGAATTATTTCATTTAACATTCCGAAGAAAGAGTAGAAATTTAACGAAAAAAAAAAAAAATTAAATGAATAAAATTTTTTTTTTTTTTCAAATATTTTTATTTTATTAAGAATAATTACAAGCTATACATAATTTTGTACAATAAATAATTTTGTTGAGTGAAATAGCGGTGAAAACAATTGAGTGAGAAGGTACTCAGTAGTACTCAGTAGTTTTAAATGAATAAAATTAAAATTAAAAATATACACAGTTACTTTAAACAGCGTTGATCAATCGAGAGATTTTAAAATAAAAAATCTATTTATATTTATAATTTGTTGGAAATAAATTTTACATTGATACTATAATATGATAAAAATCTCGTAGTATATCAGTGTATGTTATTCATTTTATTATGATGCGAGATTAACATGACAGCTTCAGATTTTTAATATTTTATAATTTCAGGGCAGCGATACTAGTGCCATTAGTGAATGCTTTTGCATTTTGTTACTAGCAATACATCAAGATATCCAGGTATAATTTAACAGTTTTTTTTCTCAACATTTCATTTCTTAATCCTCTTATGCGTGTAAAATATTTCTACAGGATAAAGTTTACGAAGAGATTTACAGTGTTTTAGGAGACAGTGATCGCGAAGTTATTCCCGAAGATATATTTAGATTCAAATATTTGGAAATGGTATTAAAAGAAAGCCTCAGGCTGTTTCCTCCCGGAGCAATTTTTTCTAGAAAAATTAACGAAAACGTAAAGCTCAGTAAGTGTAGTGTTATTAATTAAAATTACTATTAACCAGAAACGTATATTTGGTAAATACTAAAATACATAACCATATTTTGGTATATATATTTAAAATGTTATTAATTAAACAAAAATTTATAATGTTTGTAAAGTTGTATCCAGCTAATAATGTTTTTAAATTTAACCATAATTACGAAAAGCGTCTTTATCATTTAAATAGGTTATTTCGTTCAAATTTGAATATCAAATTATTATAAAAAAGTATTGAAATTTCGTCTATTTATTTCTAATATTCACATACTGATATAAGAAAAATTTATGTGGGATTTTGTATTAAATTTTTCAAAAATGTTGACCAATCAAATATCAAAGAGTCAAAACATTTTGAAAATTATACCATAAATAAAAATCATAATATATTAACACGCAATTTAAATTTTCTAGGACTATTCGTTTTTGAATTATAACAAAATAAATAAACCAATTTTGTCAAAAACTTATAAATAAATAATTTATTTTTTTTCTTAATTTTTTTTTTGTCTTTTTGTCTTTTTATTAAAAAAGAATATTTTCTTTTTGTTCTCACAAAATTTTAACTAAATTTAATAAGCTACCAAAAACCAACCAAAAGTTGTAAATCGAAGCATTTTATACTGCTTTAAAAAATGGTAGACATA
>VUJU01001229.1:0-15794 GCA_009835225.1 Aphis craccivora | reverse complement strand
TAAATAAAAACACATATCAATGTGAAAATCAATATATTTATCGCTCCGCTTAAAATCTAATAGGATTTAATTTAGTTTCCTAGTTGGTTTTTTTTTTTTTGGATAAAGTCGATAAAACATAGCATTGTTTTTGCTGTGTTGTATAAAACGCGTGCGATGAAACAATGTTTGCGTATTAGTGCGAATGCCGTAAATGCATTTTTTTGTTGATTTTAATTCATTCCTTTTTTTTTTAACAGCGAACTTCGAACTGCCAAAGGGTTCCAACGTATTCGTGTCACCGTACGTCACACATCGTTGCCCGCAGCTATATCCTGATCCCGACACGTTCAATCCGGAAAACTTCAGTCCCGAGAACGAAACGAATCGGCACAAGTTTAGTTTTTTGGCGTTCAGCGGCGGTCCTAGAGGTTGTCTAGGTAGGAGTGTGCCAAATGATTATATTAATCGAATTGTCGTCGCGTTCGTTTTTAGTAATCCTTCCTCATCTACCCCAGGGGCCTATCTTAAAAACAAACGTTACTAGTCCGACGACAATAAATATATTTTATAATAAACTTTTGCAGGGACTTGCATCCGAATAATTGGAACCCATATCATCCCTAAAATAGTAAAAAAAATAAAATAATATACCTAAAACCCACATGAAAACTGAATGATTATTTTTTTCAAAACAATCAAAATAACCAAACACTGAACATAAATTATTCCGGTTTAACCCAAAACAAATAATTTTTTATTTTAAAAATTTCATGTTATAAATATGTTATTTTGTTTGTGGTTATTTCGGTTCTATATTTAGTTAATAAATAATTATTAATTATGATTATTGAAGGCAATAATTTTATTTTATTAGTTATTAAACATTTTTCACTATCAATAAATTATTGTAATAATGCATTATGCTTAGTTTATTCATTTATTCAGAGGTATCGTTTATTAATAGTATTTAAAAAACAATATTCTAATAAGTATCTTAAAAATCTAAAAAATGTTGTACTTATACAAATTTTAAATTAGTTTTTTTTTTTAAATACTCAAAGCTTATATTAACCCTAATAGTAACAGTTATTTGAGCATTCAAATGTTTTTTGAAATATTTTATTCTGTTGTTTGAACTTCTCATAATATTTATCACAAGAGACTTAAATAATTATACAAACCCTTAAAAGTTTTTCAATAATCAGGAAACTCTTACACAAGTCTTGTTGCGTCTGTCTCCATCAAAGCTTATTTCGACTAATTTTATTAAAGATTATTTTTTCAACCTGACTTCAGATGCACAAATACTTAACTCAAAAAGTTACTTTTTTTTTTCAAAGTATTTATAAAAAAAAAATAGAATATTTTGAATTAATAATCAATAATATTTTATGTGATAATCATGAATGAATTACAAAATACAAATTAACCACAGACAGAAAAGGTTAAATTCCTAGCACAGCTGAGATAAAGTATGTTTTTTGGAGTTTAAAAAATAATTAAAAGTTGATAACCGCAGTCAAGTCAATCGTAATAGATAAGTAAGCTTATTATAGTGGAAACTGACTTAGGAAAAAAAAATTATTTAGACAACAAGACGTTTATTGATTCGTATAATATTTAATTATGTTATATTGAGCAGATAATATAGGTTTTATAATAATTGTCTATCGCTTTCCCTGCAGGTGTCAAGTACGCTATGATCTCTATGAAATTAATGATGGTGGCGGTTTTGCGCCGGTACAGCGTGCACACAGAGTGCAAAATGTCGGAGATCAAAATGCAGATCGATTTGCTGGCGAAAAAAGCCGATGGCTACCCAATCACAATCCGGCCTAGGAAGAGAACGCAAGACCGGACCTTTATTTGAAAAAAACACGCAAATGTAATATTACTATTATAGTTTTCACTAAAAACAAAAAAAAATAAAAAAAAAATTCAAAAAACAACACATTAATCTGTATTATACGTATCATTATTTATTGAAATATATACAACATTGTTATAGTATAGAACGTATGATTGAAATTACAGGGCAGATAGAATATTATTTCTCGATTTGGAGCACCTTTGCGCTGTCGTTTGAGTTAAAATTATATTAATTATTCAAAACGCCTCGTTGTCAACGGGTTTTCAATAGTTTTTTTTTATCAACACATTTATACATTGAGCATACTATTATCATAATAATAAGATACAAAAAAGTATAAGAAGGATCCAAAAAAATAAAATTATCAAGTTAATCAAGAAAAAAATGCAACTCTATAAGCCTAAATTCAAAATAAATTATGAAACCCCATGTTTAGGACACCAGTGTCATAATTTTGTAAGCACATTGACAACAAAATACATTTATTTTGTTTGTAAAGTTTTTCATTGTTTATCATATTATTTATAAAAAATAAAAAGAGATAGACAAGTGGATACCAATTTGCTGTATATTAGGTATCGAGTGGGTCACTATTATGAGTAGATATGTTAAATTTGAATTTAATGATATATCATTAAATATTTTTATCGCGTAGTATATGAAAAACGATTCTTAGCTTAGTCGACCTGTCATATTATATCACCAACTATATTTCCTGATTCGCTTTTTTTTTTTTTACATAGCTAATTAAAGTCATTTTTTTAAATTTAGTATAAATAGTTAGGTTGATATATTTATTATAATTTTGTTCGAAAATATTACATTTGTTATATCATTAGTACATATTTAATTATTGCAATAATATGTATTTATATTATACTGAATCGCATCAACTTAAATAACTCAAAATTGAATAAAATCTTTCTGTAAGCACCGTAAAACATAAAAAATAGATACATAGGTATTATAAATAGATAGGTAACGTTTTAAAATAAATTAAAAATGTCATAGCGTATAGTAAAATAATAAAAATACAAGATATGCAAACATTTAAAGTCCTAATGAATAATGTTTGAAAATTATAACAAAATAATTATCATTGTTTAAAAAAGCAATTCGTCAAAATTTGTACCCGAAATGAAAAATAATTGCCTTGATATATTTATTAAATTTTATGAATTAAGTATGAACTATTTATGAGGAATCTTGTTTTTAATATTCAAAACTTAGTTATAAAAACAAAACTTTTTGAACATCTAACTATAGAAAATAATTAGCAATTTTTTGCAATTTTGATGAATTTCGTCAAAATTCTAACTTCAAATGAACATTCAAAAAACTCTTTCTATGTATTGTGATAAAATTAACATTTTATGAAAATTTCAAGTATCTATGGTTATCTGTTTTTCAATTACAACAAAAAATAAAAGTTATTTGGAGAGAAATAGTTATTACACGTTTGAATGTCATAACAATTTGAGTTTCAAATTCTTGTGAAAAATTAATTTAGCCAAAACCAAAATCACCCTCAAAGTTGAAAATCGAAGCATTTTAACGATAACTTATTGAGCTTATTGTGTACTCAAACACATACAAAAAAACAAATCATTGTAAAATCAATACATTCATCGTTCCGCTCAGAATATAAAATCAGGTTACCGCGAAAAGAACTATTCGAGTCGTTTTAAATAATTTGATTTTCTGATATATTTTTATCCAAACTTGGAACTTTCTGTACAATAAATCACAGTATTAAGAACATAAGAGGCGATCCATTTAACTTAAGACACACATTACAATATTAGAAAACATTAACGTTTTGGAAAATATTTCACAACATTTTTTGAAAAATGTATGTTTTTTAATGGTTAGAGTTTTATTTTACGTTTTTAACATTTTAATTTCATATTCCAAAATGTTCATATCTTCAAAATTTTAATTTTTAAAATATTCCGACCTATAAAAATAAAATAAAAACATAACAAGTAGTTTATTCTCTATAAGTATTTAAATTATAAACGAGAGCAGAGTAATGGATTAAGTAGTGCGCGCTATCCTTGTATCATTTTACTTAGCTTATCTAAACTTTGAATACGTTATATTACTCATAAACTTGTGGCCCAAAATGATCGTAAAATTTTATTTTGAAAAAAATTATTTTTTTAGAAAACTTGTTTTTTGATGACTTAAGTTATTGAAAAAAAATATTTTCAAAAAACGTTTTTGAAATAACGAGTGTCTTATACGTTAACTGGGTATTCAATGTACAGTATTCTAAACATTGTGTACGTATTTAATATTTATACAGAGGTACTATTTCAATTATACAGTATGTTATAATTGTGGTAAAAACTGATTTCATTCTACGATATATATTTTAATATAAATTTATATGATAATTTTATTTTAAACTATGACCTTTGGTCATTATTATTGTTATTATTATAAGACTTAATAGATATTAAATATTTGATTGATTTAAAATGAAAATTATAATATTAAAATATTTCACACAATATCGTATATTTACATCATTTTTTGGTATAAATTGTTCTATATTTATATTATATAACGTTGCGTTGTAGTTACATTATGACACGCATCAATCTAGATGACTCTATTATAGTGTGCAAACGCCGATAAGACTACAGTTTTGTTTGCGATTCAAAACAATATTCTTTAACGCTGTATAGAGTGTATAAGAAAAATAACAAGCAGACATAATAAACGAACTACCTCCTATGTATAACTTTCATTCGTATAAATTTTAATTTTTTAAAATATTATATGGTTATTTTTAATTAGGTATATACCTACCAAAAATAAACACCAAATATTGTTGAAACAAAAGTAATTACATATTTAGTTAATTAAATTTGTCAGCTATATTTGTTACGCCTTAAAAAAAAATAACTAGTACCTACCCAAGTGATAGTATCAGTGGCGAAAATATGGGTATGACGGTGGAAGGGTTTGAGTACTTAGTTCAACCAAATTTCTATTAAGTGCCCCTAATAAAATATATTTACTTTATTTATCATTTTTGTCTGCAATTTAGAAAAACAAATAAAGCCAATGTTTTTTTTTAATTTTTTTTTAAATCATAATGAATTATAAAATACAAAATTAAAATATTACTGGTAACATGATTATACATATCTTTTAAGCTAGAAGTTAATATAGAGTAAAAATTAATACCTAATAATTAGACTTGTGATAATAAAGCTAAGTTATCATTATTTAGTATATTGTCCCAAATTATATTTATGTTCATATCAAGTATAGTTGTTATTTACTGTTTTTTTGTTGTAGTTATAGAACTTAACGTAGATTATTAATACAGTTATAGGTAACTAACCTAACTTAACAGTAATAGATAAGGGAGAAAACCTATCCACGTTAGTCAACCACTAAACAATTATTATTGAATGGTTATAATTGAAATATGAAAACTTACATGTCTATATAAAATTGTATTTTTGCAATACCGTTTTTCTGATAAGTAGTATAAATCATTAAGTTATAAGAACTAAACATAAATGCTAAGTAATAGGTACTTTATGAGGAGTTGGAGAATATGATTGAGACTGTGAGTGATTATTGTTGTTTGTTTTACATAAAATGTGTTATTATATTAAAGGTACCTATAATTTGTTTTTAAATAACAACGTATTTAACTAAGATATTTTAGGGGATTTTACTTAGAATATGTAGACATAACCTCCGTGTCATCTTTTTGCCAAAATGACGGAAGACCGTGAATTATTATTCACACCTATCATGATAACAATAATAGGTAGGTACCGAATTGAAATAAATATGAGTATTAAAATATAAATATAATATAATACGAACGGTTATTTATTGTAATCGTTCGTCGCAAGCTGTGTTTTATGCTTAATAAGTATGATTAATAGCCAAATCCAAAGTCCATTAGCACTACACGCGTCCCACGCAGAAATAATATTATGGTACATTATTTCATAATGAACGATTTTCCATCGTAGGTCATATCATTATTAATATTATTTGTTCAAAAATCGGTGTTCCAGATGCAAGATGTCACGTGATAATAGCGTCAACGTTTTACGTATTTCCTGAAACAATAATATACAAGAATAATAGTTAAATCTAATAAAAATCGTGCGCTCTATTCTTACATAAAACGTGAACAGAGTTGTAATATGCATAGGAAAAAAAAACTTTGGTAGGATCAAATAACGCACTTCTTTATAGACGTAAATTACGTAGGCGTGTCAACGCCCTCGACGTTGTATTAAAACTACAACATAATTAACTGACTCAGGTTAAATATTTGAGGATTATACCGGACAAACGATTAATTTGAGGTTCTTATACCTTAAGTCTAAACAAAAAAATTCTTAATAACCACCTTCGTCTGCTTTGTCCTGTATGGATATATTTAAATTCAAATTATCAATTCGCACAAAATCCACACTATACAAATCTCTACTGAGTCCCATTCGGGTTTATGATATGCAAATTTGGGGTTGTGCCAAACCTTCTCAAACCCGCATAATCCAAGCCTTTCAGTCCACCACTCTTCGCCAAATAGTCCCGGCCTTTTTGTACCTACGTAACCAACTAATTTCCAAATTTCTACATAAAAATACATAAAAATAGAAACTGTGGACAGCGCACAACCAGAATAATTTTCTTGTTGCGTCGTACAAATTCCCGGTCGATAATAATGCCATTAATCGCACGATAACAATAATAATACAGCTGCAGAAATCGTAATAATAATTGTACAGTTATACGGTATAGCAGACTCCTGTAGGTATTTCGCCGTGGTTTTTAATAATTTAATTTTCATCTAGTACGTTCTCGCTGCTGACCCTTAGTGGTTTTTTTTTTGTTTTTATTTTCGTTTCGTTTTTTTTAATGCATACCTAATCGTTCTCGCTACATGAGCTTCTAAATAATTATGAGTCGTAAAAATTCTTCCGCTGCCACGTATTTTGCAGAGCACTTTACTAGAATCCAAGACGTAAACAATGTTTTCATACATGTTATATTATAATTTATAATAATAAACGTTTTACGCACAGTTAGGATATCAAATTATTTCAGAAATAAAAATTCTGTCCAAGTAATAATTATTGACGTAAAACCGAAGAATTTTGTAGGTACGTACATAATACAGGTGAAATAGCATTATTTCCTCAACGTAAAAATAAATAAAAGTTTTTAATTATTATCTAGTTGAATACTAGAAAAAAATTCTTCTGTTATAGAATATATTTATAACTACATTTTTTTATGCGAACAACCATAATAATAACAAAATGTTAATAAAAAAGGAGTAGACTGATACGTATGCACGTTGTATAATAACAAGGGTATTTATTATGTTACTAAAAATGCAAAAATGTATTTCCTGTAAATTTGTTTAAAGAAGTTTTCATTATTATAATATTATTACAGAGAGCGATTCTTATGAAAAATATAACTATGTTAAATGATAAATCGTGAAAAACTATACTTAATTATTATATATTATGTATATGTACCTATGCAGACGTATAAAAAATGCAGATTTGATTAAAGTTCATTCTTTTTTTTTTTTTTTTTACAGCAAATTTTATTTAGAAATAACCATTTCATATTACCATTCACATTGGTCTTTTATTATTTTGTATTTAATCGTTTGATTTGATTGTTCTTGAATTTAAAGTTCATGAATTATGACTTATAAAACTTTCGCCGTGTTATTATTGCTGTAATTAATTAGCTCAAATTATTGTGTTGCATTTGGTAAATTATTATACAAAATGGAAGTTTGAATTTGTCATAAACAAAAATAGTCATTCCGAGGAGTAGTAAGTTTTATGTATACCAATAGGATATCGCAATTAATTTACAGAATATTTTGATATGCATTTTACATGGTTTGTCAGTATTATATTTTATATCAGTAACAATTCTTGTAAAATTATTGGTAATTTTAAAAGGTCACTTTTAATCTTTGTATATTTATGACAAAAGCTTAATAAAATATGATTATTAAAATTATCTACACCAAGTACGGCATTTAGTACTATTTCGATAAAGATAAATTTTCAATAATTTTTTGTTATTATTACATTTGTATTCTTACTGTAGGTTTTTATATACAAAATAATATTTTTTTATTAATTTCAATGCTTATGGTTTTGATGCTATGTTGGCACATAATGGTATAATGAATATCTAAAATCAATTGATTTTAATACCTAAAGTCATACATATTAAACCAAAGCTTCAGTTGGAATTGTTCTTTTAGTGAATGCTGTAATTTATTATTGTTTTTAAATGAAATACATTTATTACAGTAACTTACCTACTCAATGATTACTGACGATATATACATTCGATATTATCTTCTATAGATACAACAGAGTTCCCTGTTTTTTTTTCAATTAGTAGATAATATCTTAGAACAAATAATCTTTGATATAACTAAAAAACTATTATTTACGATAGATTTTCTTTATTATTTTCATAAAATATACAACTAACTTAAGACGCGGATCGTAATAATGTATTATAGTTAAGCCAAGAACGAGATGATCAGAGATCATAACTTGCAGTATACCCCACAGGGTTTTATTGTTTTAAATAACTATCTATAGGCAATGTGAAAGCAAAACGAAACGAAAAAAAATTTTTAAAGATGCATAATATTTTTATTATATTATGTATAATATGAGTTATGACGTTTATTGTTCAATTTTCCTCGCCGATTATGTATTTTCAAATAAAATAACAGTTGTTATTGCATTGTATTTTCGTTTTAGATTACCTACATACGTACGGTACGGGGATTGTAAATCGCACGACATAATGTTTAAAAAATAAAAATGAAATATTGTTATCAACGTTATGATTGCCATTATAAGTAGATAATGATACGAACGATGTCGCAGATAAATAATATTAATATACATATTATATACATGTAAGTACACTGCAGCGATCTAACGTACCTAAATACTTATGAAATATTATTCTAAATTGAAAATATATCCGTTCGCGAATACTTTCACGTCAGAAGTAAAAAAAAAAAAAAAAAAAAAAAAAACAACAACATAATAAATAAGTTCAATTTTATTGTGGTACAACTACTACGCAATGTAGTTTCACAGACTAAAACGTATTATGCATTTATATAGATTGACAGTGGTATACTTCAAACAAATGCTGATACTCAATTCATATATTAGTCAGAATCAGAAAAACAAAATTGAAAAAATTGGTTTTGCTAGACTATATTCTTCTTATGATGTGAAATAATGATAGTGATTCTGGACATTATATTACGGCAGTGACAAATGTATAAAGTTTGAAATACATTGTATATTTTATTTATTTATTTTTACAAACGTCTCCATCATTTATTCGGAACGTTTCACGCGTATATATTTGGAGGTTCATCAAGCGTGTTCGACATTCACATTATTTTTTTTTGGAGTTCTTAAATAGTATACTTAATGATCATGTTTTCAAGATCCTGAATTTTTTTCTACTACTATTAAGGAGTGTTTTTGTGGTGACACAACCTTCTGTTTTTCAAATAATAATCCTCTTATTTTTTGTAAATTATTTAATAGATATATTTTTTTAAAAACATTAATGTACTTAATTAAAAATTCGATCGAATAGTTTTTAGTTGTTAAAATGTAACAAATAATGCAACTCTAAGGATAAAATTCTTTAAAAGTAGCTTTACAATAATATAAAATAATGTGTATTGTTGGATTAATTCTTAGTAGTACTTAGACTATTTTTATAAATAATAAATGTTGATAGATTAATATTAATTATTAAAATATTTAAGTCACCATAACTTACTCTCATATTAACTCTAAACATTTTATCATGGACTTATTATTTGTAGTACACGAAGTTAAATAACTTAAAAATTATTCTCGTTCGAATTTTGATTTTATTTTTTGAAGGGGTTTTATTTGGAAAATAAAAAAGCTGTTTTCATCAGAGAATACTTTTGAAGTAGTGCCTATAAAGGTTTGAAAGAATTTGAAAGTATGGTTTTAGTATATTTCAAAATCCCAAAACCCAGATTTTGAATGACGGAAATATTGCAGAAAAAAGGGGGTGAGCATGAATAGTGAAACACTGTATATAATAATAATATAATATATGATGTGCTTACTAAAACAGTGGTTATCCTGCAGTCATATGAAATGAGTGTTCCGAGAAATTAAATAAAAATAATGTTCAACACTCGTAATATAATGTAATTGATGATGCACGATATGATTCGTCAAATAAAAATATGAAATATTACAGCAGTGTTTCGGATTAAATAATATTATAATATGGCGCCACATCGTTGAGCGGTATTTGTTTCACGATTAATGTTTTTAATGATCTAAAATCGAATAATAAATATTTTAGTATTTCTGTACTCACTCGTATCTACGTATAAGTCTATTAAAAATTCATTTTAAACGTGAACTATACATTTAAAAACATTTCAGACGTTTATCGAGATTGTTAAAATTGTATGTAAAATAATTTTTACATTATTATAATTATTACGATCGGCAGGACTCATGTTATATTATATTATATTTTATTATGTAATTATAACGTGAAAGGTTTATGAGAGTGCATAATATATAATAGAGTTACTGCTGCAATATAGTTGTTATATTATGTTTTAATATAGGTTCAGAGAGATATGGTGATTCTTTTGACACGATTCGACCATTTACTTTGTAAAATTGTATGGTAGTTTTTTTTTTTAATGTGTTATTAAATATTTTTAGTTGAATGGCATTATATAATACTTTTAGTACGTTTTTGCAACAAAAAATATATTAGGTCTGGTTTTTTTTGTTGATTTTATTCTTTTATAAATGTCAACGATATTTAAGGTTTTATTCTGTTATCAAATATATCAATTGACAATCGCCCTTTTTCTCTCTTTTTTCGCTAAATTTAAACCACTTACCAAGAAGTACGTCGTTTGTCAGGTAAATGTAATTGATATTTTATATAAATACAAAATAATATTCATTTTATCTAATACCATTACAACTGTAGTCACGCGTTCGTTATTTTTATAAGCCTTTATAAATAATCGCTGTTTGTGAAGAATCGTCCGCGGTTGTCTGAAGTCACACCTGACTAGTTGATGTCAAAAAAACAATGTTTGTCAAACGCTTTGCTACGACAACGTTAACAACCATATTTATGTAGGTGCGTATTATGTGTGTTTTGATATTAATGAAAAACTTTTAGAAAACCAACTCCTATTGTGTGTGTGAAGTGGAAAGTGTATACCTACGCCGTACACGATATTGTATGGGCGCCTATATATATATATATATAATATTATCATATTTTTCTATCGTTTTGTTGAGTTTCACGCGTGATGAAACTGCCATTGTTTCCTGGACCGTGCTCGGTGAACACTACAATAAGAGTCTCCTAAACACTTCACACTCGCGGACGGCCTTTAAATATAGTTAGGGTTAGGTACCTACCTACTTACATTATATTGGCTGTATACTCGACGAGAGGTTTATAAGTAAAAATGTCGGTGGCGAGACAATGGGAAATTATTATCAAACAAAAAACACGTAACAATATAGATTCGTTCTAACTAATAATAACAAAAATATGTTTTATATACTATTATAGGTAGCTAGGCAATACACAGAAAGTGTAATATTTTCTACATTCCTATCGGATTTGATATTTTATTTTATTTTATGAATATACGTGTATATGGTGTGAATAAAATACAAATTGATTATTTTAAAGAAATAAATTTTTTTTCTAAAAAAGTATAAATATGGTACTTATATATATTTATATAACCTATTAGAAATTTATTTTTTATTTTTTATTAATCTGAATTCGTTACAATAATAACGTAACACTTTGAAAATCAAATTGTATTATTTCTACTATTTGTTCATAATTCAATTTTTATACATACGTAAAATTGAATTATTTAATTTTATGTTCAGATTATGACATATTAAAAATGCACGATGTCAATCAAAAAGTATTATTTTTCAAAAATGTTTTTTTGTTATCATAATATTATTTAAAAACGATACTTCTAAAAATGTCAAGATCGTTCGAGAAAATAAATATTTACCTTTAAAATAATTACCTTTTTAAGTATAGGTGCAACACAATGTATTACTATTATTAAGTATTTATTTCGTTGTATATACAGTATACCTATACTTGTTGAAGTTATTCTAATTAAATGTCATATTATTTCGGATGACAGTATTATGTATTAGATGGATCACATAATAATAACACCGGTATGTTATTTATATCTTATATTACACTTATTTAAAATCCCACACATTTTTATTAAACATCAAATTTTTAAAACAATGCTTATTATAGAATTATTATAATACCTAATAAATAATAATCATCGAGTGTAATTGAAAAATACTCCGTTTTATCTTGTATTATAATAAAACAATAAATAGTTTTTCCCACAATTTTACAATAAAATACATTAAATTATCCAATTATTTAATTAATAATTCAACCAGAGATGTACAACTCGTGAATAAGTCAATTGAGCAATATAATATCAAAATAATGTATATTTTATTCAAAAGGGGTCTCACGTACTTTGAGTTTTGTATCTTCGTGATTGCCTCAAAAACTAAAAACTTCATTGTAAAATGTATAGTTACATTGTTCGTATAAACTCAACATTTAAATCACCCTATTTTTATGATCTATGCGTCGTGATATTTATAGCTTGTATGATATTTCGTTACAATTTACATTAAAGCTGGTTTATTTACAGTATATAAGTATTTCTGAGAGTATTTTTTGTTTACTTTATGAAAGCTTTGTTTGCTGTATAGGAAAGTATGATATTAGAATAGTACGATAATGATCGGGAAATTAAATTACTATACCCATTCGATTTCTATATTATATTATGGTAGTTTCGTTTAAAACATAATGGGATTGGTCGTCAAGATTATGAATTAATAGAAATTTTTCAAGGTGTTTAATCGTTAAATGTGCATGCATTATAAAATATGGTTGTGATTGACAGGAATAATTTAATTATGATTTTAACAACATTTTAATACTTAACCATTGGATGCGTTTATAATGTATAAATTAATGTAAATAAAAATTTATATTTTGCATCATAAATTGTGTTTTGTAAGCAAAAAATAAATAAATAAATAAATATCTTTTCACATAAAATTTGATGTATGTTTTTGTCATTGTCATCCTTGACACTTTTATATTTGTTGAGGCGAGGCTATAGAAATGTTCTGAAAGAATGTAATTTTCACTATAGTCTTTCAGTATTTTTAATAGTGATAGGTTGACGCGAAAACACATTGTAAGTAATGAAATATATTATTTGTATTACGACTTATATCAATCAACTTACATTACCTAATTCTTGTTTTCGAAAAATTAAAATAAATGTTAGAAAGCGATCATGCTATGTTATTTTAATATTTTACTATAGTTGTATTTTAACATAATAAATGTAATAACTTTAAATACAGTTAACTCGTTTAAATATGTGTAAATACATATTCGTATAACACCGTCGTTGTTTGCGTTTAATAATATATTTGATATTTCATCGTAACTATGATGAGATTATAAATTATTTTTATATAATTTTCATTTTTTTTTAGTTGCCTAATAAATAGATGCAAGTTATAAATTAGATAGGAAAATGTTATTGCTAACGATTTATTATAAAATAAAACGTCGATATAGAAATAAAAATAAATATATTCAATTATACTATTTTATAGGCACATAAAAAAAAACTAGGTACTTATTAATTTATTTCTCAAAAATAATAATTCAACTTAAAAATTGTATTCGACGTAAGCATCTTGATTAAAACGTATCTGTAGTCTTTCAATACTTTTATTACAAACGCTTCAACAGATGAAGTTAGTTTGGTGTAAAATACAAATTTAAAACGGTAGTGGTTTTAGGGCAATCAGAAAACAATTTAACATTATTATAATTAATATTAACTGAAGAGTTTAAAGGTTTAAAAAACTCATTTACAATGTTTAAGCTTGAAAAAAGAAACGATGATTGACGCAATATTTTTAATTTTAGATGTACGGTAAATTGTCATCGCCTGAGCTGATAATCTATACGTCGGTCGTGTTAATATTGGCTTTGTGGTTTCATTGGAGATGGAAGCATCGATACTTTTTAGATTTAGCTGAAAAACTTCCTGGACCACCGTCTTATCCATTAATCGGAACCACTTCTATGTTTACACATACGTACGATGGTTAGGACTACTACCATAATAATATATTAATAATAATCATTATTAATTGCTGTTAGCTTGTTAGACGATTTTGAACAGAAGAAAAATTCACATCGTACAGAAATATGGTACTTAAGTAACACAATTTGAATGTTTTCTTTAGAGACGATAGCAAAACTCAAAGAGAACGCTGAACAATACAATTACGAGCCAGTGGGGACATGGATAGGTCCAATCCATTACGTTAGCGTCGTCAAACCGGAGGATATACAAGTATGTCGTATGATCTTTTTTTTCCGATAAAAAAACAGTTGAAAATGTCTATTCAACAATGTTTAAAATCAATTCTATTACAATATTGTTTGAAAAAAATTTAGCCGAATGTGTTTTTGCTTTAGAACAATCGACTAAAAACGCTTTTTTCAGAAACGTCGTATCCTTGTGCTTAGATAGTATTATTTGTTTGCATTATAGCTCAAATAATCACTGCACGAATTCATCTAAATCTTTGACATTGCCGTTAGTTAATGAATGCAATATTATTCAGAATAATAAATTATTATTAAGACTATATTATTTGGAATAGTTTAAATTTTAGATGAAAATTTATAGTTTTAAATCGGAGTTTTAACAATCATTTTTTAATGTAAGGGTACAAGTTTTTTGAGATTTTAGTGATACGAAGATCAACTCTATTTCAATCACCACATGCTTTCATGAAAATATAAATTCTCCAATGGATCATAAGTCATTAACATATTATGTCAAATGAAAATGGAAAATAAAATATTATTATGCTATCACAATTATTTTGGTACTTAATTATACTAGCTAAGTGGATTTAATCATACTTTTTTAACGTACTTAAATTTTATTATTTATTTAAATATATTTTTACATTTACTATAGATTTTAATTATATTCTAATTTTTCTTACAAAATCTTGAAAATTGTTAAACAAATATGTTTATTTATTTTACTTGGCTTTTAAATTTTGATTTTTTAAGGTGTTCCACCATATATTTTTTTATATCGTAAGAAAACACTATTTAGAGTAGTATAAGTGTAACCCTTTGGGACTTAAGGTTTACGCCACTGAACGAGAGCGATGTATTTTTGGTAGATTTTGAACTAAGCAAATTGGATTTATGATAAATAAATAATTTGGTTTTTCAATTCTTCATTCGTTTTTATTACCGAAACTGTGGACCTCAAATAATAAAACAAATATGTGTTGAGCCATATTGTACTTATTTTTCATTTTTCACTGGGTACTCGTGTGTATAGTGATAAATACGTATTATATTAGGTTGGTACTTATATATTTACATAGTTTTATTTCAAGAAAAATTATTGTTTATTTAATGCAACTCATAAAATATATGATGTTAACAATTATATATATCAAGTAGAGTTTCAGCTATAGGTACCAAAAATTGTATATATACATTTTGTTCATCTCGTCATGATTAAAAAATTACATTATTCTATTTAGTTACGTAACTTATAATTTCATCAAACAGCTATGTTTTAGACTCCTAGCGAAGCGATGAATATATCGATCATACATTGATATATGTATTTTTGTTTCTATATAGGTTCAAAATAAGAAGGTTGAAAAATGTTTTAATCTTAAATTTTGAGGATGATTTTAGA
>VUJU01001228.1:24877-63809 GCA_009835225.1 Aphis craccivora | reverse complement strand
TATTATATTATAACATGATGTATGTATAAAACTATCATTTTAACTACTTACGCCAATGATAAAATCATTGTCAGTTGACAATTCTAAGCCTGTACTTAAGTGGGAAAAGAAATGAGTGTTTTCTAAACGTTTAACCACATCAAATGCGTTATATTTTTGCGGAAATACTTTTTTTGAGCCCAAGTGCAGTTCGACCATTACTTTTTTTCAACTCAAGTGCAATTCGGCTAAAATCAGTGAAATTGAACCATACCGTACCGTTTTACAACTCCTGGGCAATATATTTTAGAGGTGAGCAAAAAAAAAGGTCATTAACCCTCCCCCCCCCCTTGGGTAATTCCTGGCTACGCCACTGACTGAGCAGAGTATGCACACTTACTTCCCTTTGCAATTTGTATCCATAACAGGTCTAAAATAGAGGTCTTCCTCTATTAGTATTTATCAGTTATCAGTTATCAGTAGGTATGTATGAGTATTTACTAGTCTATGATATAATATAGTCATATAGACAAACAGTTTCCAAACTGTGCACTTTCTAAGGGCACAGCGCGGTCTACGGTTCATAATAAATAATTAAAAATGTATAGAATTTTTTTTTTTGTGTTCTGTGTTTCGTGGTATTCACAGCAGAGCACCGCGACTGAATTTGATCTAAAAAAGGGCACCACAAAAAAAAAGTTTAGGAACCCCTGATAAAGACTTTTTTATTATTACGCCTCATTTCTAATACTAAAACCGGCATTCTATTACAATTTGTTTTATAGTGAGTTGAGTTCCACGGTTGATGCATAATGCGAGATCTTCTTTAACCATTAAAAAACCGTGAGTTTAATTTGTACGGCCAATTCTTAATTTGTTTAATTTACTGACTCATCTTTTCTACAGTTGTTATTTGTGAGCCATTTGTCTGTTGTTCTTTTCATTTCTCTTAGTTTTTGATTCTGTTTTGTCACTATTTTTAACTTTTTTTATTCTTATCGATGTATACCTATATATATTTGTAATTTGTTCTAGTTTATTTGTGAAATTCCTTTAGATGATTTATTATGTATATGTTATACATAGTTAGCATTCATTCCTGTTTCACTTATATGTGAATATAGATTGTGGTACCTACTATATTTAATTTCAAGAAAAAATGCTTTAATAAAAATATGGGAATTTTCTTTTAACGTTAATTAGACTGGATGAGGAAAATTGGCCTTGGTGAAATGGTGCTTCTCTTAGATCTACGTGTAGGTATATATTTTACACGGCCGCGGATCGGCGAGTTTATCGATCGTCGCTTGTGTTCACCGTATCACGTCTCAGCAATAATAATTATCGAAATGCTGCCATCGATATAAAATAATTTTATTTTACATTATAAATTACATTTACTGTCTTTTTGCTTTCCGTTTACGTTATTATAATAATTTACGGCTTGCGTCTATACGCGCAAAAGTAAAGTTTATAATAATATATTATATTATGGTGGCGCTCATAATGCATTATAATTATTGTATCAAATACGAACCGAACGATCGCGGGTCCATTTCACACACACACATACATGCGTGAACATTTTTTTAAACGGTGAGTCGGAAACTTTGTAGTATATTATACAGATAAATGCCGATATTAAACGCATAAATTGAGGTCCGTGTGAAATTTCGCGTGATAGAACTAAGCCGCGGAAACTATGTGGCTACACGAATATTATTGCTCAATACCACCCATGATCTAAGTATAAACGGTTTTTCTCTGACAAATCGCGGATTTGTGGGTTCTAGGTATCTAGGATATAAGTAGGTACTTTAATATACAGAAACTCGAATGGTTGCGCAGTGGAACGAGATATCGACAAACGATATTTTCTGACGCGAAATATAGGTAGATAACTACTCTATAATGTTCACGCACATGCGTTATAATATGTCATGCAAGAGTGTTTAAGACGTCAAAATAAAGATGTTAAAAAAAATCTTACGCCAACATTATAAATAAGTAGTAGAATTTTTTAATAAGGCGGTCAAATTTAGTACCTAAAAAAGGTTGAGGAAATCATCACACGTATCTATATCAAAAATTAAATGTATAAAACATTCTTTTTTTTAATAATATTAAAAAATCATAACTAAAACCTTTGAAATATGGACCTTTAACTTTAGTTTACTATACCTTATACCGGGTTATCTTTTTAACGTAAGAAACTCGTTATTTTAAATACTTTTAACGTTTTTGAAAATACTTAAATTTTTATAAAATTTCAGCCTTCAAATACTTTTAATTAATAAACTAGGTACTTATTCGAAATTTGGTTTTTATAAATCGAAAAACTTCTCATAGTATTCTTCCTATGAAATTAAAAATGTATTTTTCCATTTGAAAGAGTAACTTAAAAAAAAAAAAAATTAAAAACTATAGTTTTTTTTCATAAATGTTGTTTTATTAATAATTTGGACATATACGAAGGAAATATTTTTTAAAAGTTAATATTTTCTGAAATAATGAAATAATCTTATTACGTTAAATATATCACTTTGTAGGTGCGCGTATATTTCTGTCGGATTATATTTTAAATAGTTTAAAGACCTTTGATTATTACATCATTAAACTCTTATACAATGAAATTTATATTACAGTGGATTTAATTTTTCTTCATATACACTTTTATAATGTATGTACCTACATTTTGGCGGTTGCAAGACCGATCGCATTTACCATGACACCGTGGTTGTTAATTATATCACAGTACCATTTGTCAGGAAACGCGGACAATATAACCAGTAAGGTTAGAGTAGCTGGCGGACACATAATATAATTATTATTGTGTGCGTATTGAGAGAGTGTATCATTAGTCGCCTCGGATGAATCAAAGTGCATATACGTACGCAATTACGCATATGTAATCGATACACAATAGAATAACGATTCTTTCAATATAACTTTCTTCGTACATAGTGTATGTTGTACGCATTTCCCAGAGATTATTTCATGCCCAAGTATATTTTATTATTTGAATACGCGTACTGTATAGTTATAGTATATAGGTACAAAACGGTAGTCATTATTAATAAACGAGAGTCGAATCAAATAAACTCTCGACTAATGGACTTTTATCATGATCATTATTTATAATAATAATATTATATACGTTTTATATAGAGCACACAATGCGTGTGTTTCATGACTCATGAATATCGTGGCATAACCAATTGATTTCAAAACACTTTTCCGACACGATATCATTATCGATATGTTTACGTATGGACCGGTAAAACATTTTCCAAATTAAAGTCAAGTTCTTTTATAGAACATAACGATTAATATATTTCGTGTTTTGCCTGCATTGTACATGCTTAACACTGCAAGTATGTAATTTTGTCTATGCGCAACTCTCTATTATAAAAAACCAGTGGTATGGCCAATGGTATTGTCTATAGAGACAAAGCAAAATATTTATTTTATACTTTTATCGTTAAACATTACTGTACCATATACCTTCTATAATAATTACTATGCTATATGAATTAAGGTATATATATATATATATAAAAATTATAACGCAAGCATCAATCTATCTTTTTAATTTTGGGCCTATTTAGAATTTAAACCTTATGATGCCACGCCATTGTGAACAACTGTCATCTATATTTATGAATGATTAAGTTGAGAAACTTTATTGATCATATTTTCTTAAAATTTAAAATCTTATTGTCTACGAATTAACTTATGTCTATAGTCATATCAATAGTAAATTAAATTAAATATATATTATCATAAATTGCCATTGTGAGTAACCCTCTATAATGTTTATCGGGTGATTTCTAATCGGACGATGAGTGTCATAAGCTAACCATTATTATTATTTTTTGTATATTATGATTGTATAATATACATGTGTTTAATTTACTTGTAAATAATAATCTATATCCGTGGTTTAATTAAATCTTTAAGGAATAGGTGAGGTTAGGTTTAAGAATTGGGTACCAGGTTTAGTATTTAAAATAATTTAAGTTTTATAGTTAGAAATGTGAGTGTAACAAACTAACAAATAAAAAATATACCTATTCAATAAAAATAATTTTATCGTAACGTTGAATGTTAAAAAGTTTGTATTTTTTTGTATATTTTGATAATAATAAATTATATTTTATGCTTGTTCTTACGAAAATTGGTTTCGATTGACGAAAATGAAAAATATGAAATTTTATGCGAAACAACAGCCACGACTGACAAGGATTTGATTTAAAATAAATGAATTACCTATCTCTTAATAATACCTAATAAATTCTTCGTCAGTTAATACTTTTATAGGTAATCATATTATTTATTCTTGAAACTCAAGACAATATCTAAGTAATAATTCTAAAATAATGACGATTTTAAAAATTGTTTTATAGAAAATGAACGTGTACTTCACTGGACTTGTGAACAGTTTGAACAATCGTGACTTTCTATATATAAAATTCATTTGTTATGAATAATTTCTATTAGTGTTTACATCAGTCTTCGCGTTTTAACTTTGTTAAAACAATTTCGCTTTTGTTTTTAATTGTTACTATTTTATTTTAATACTGTTTTCACAAAAATAATTACAACTTATCATTGTATGTATTTTAAATATTTTGTGTTGTGTAATATTATTGTTTTGTTGTTATTCGTTTTAAGGTGTGAAAAAATCCAAGGTTTTGTTTTTTGCTTCGTTTTCTTAAAATTAAATTCATAGTTAAACAATTAAGTAACTTTTTATATTTTTAAAGTTTAAGTATCACTTAATTATATATTTTATAATTTTTAACTATTATAATAATTATTAATTAATAATTGTTTTAATTGTTTTCACTTAAGTACCTACTTGTAATGTTATATTGCAAAAGAGCGTATTTATACACCATAGTTGATTTATTATAGAGATATCACACTGTATATGTATATAATTGAAATTGATGTAACTGAAAAAACAAATCAATCTTCTCAGTCATATATTACTATAACTTATAATATGCAATCTTAAAACAGTATATTCCAAAATATAAGGGAACATTGCGTTATCGTATTTTCATGTGATCAATTGTTCATAATAATTTTCGTCGTTTAAAAAGCATGTACATCGCACAGGTGTTTGAATTGAATTATATCCAGCCAAGTCTGCGCATTTCGGCGTTCGTTTTACGTGCTACAGCGAATATAAATCGAAAATATAATCATTCGAAGCGTGTGTTAAGACAAACCGTTAATTCGTCTCGATTTTCGAAGTCATTAAAATCTTCACATGTATCGGTAAATTCACATAATAGACCGCTGTAAACAAAGCGGTGTGAACGGTTAATATAATTATTATAAATCTCTCCGATTAAACGTACACATGCACATACGGTGCCAAAACCGATAGAAAGCGAAAGGTCCACAACCGCGGGGCCCACGGGCTACCATACATCAATAAAGTATACCTATATACCATAGTGCCCGCGGTTCAGTTCATGCTGCAGATGTGTTAAAACGCTCAAAACCCGTTTTTCCGTTATATCAAGAAATTTCAAAAACTTTTAATCTGCAGTCATTCCTTATATACTCTACACACTATTCAATGTAGGTATAGTCCACAAATAATACGTGATGGTCGTCAACATTCAAGTGAAATTTTATTTTATTTATTAAATACGGCAAATCAACCACACATACAGACCATACAGTACCTATTCAAAAATAAAGATAATATTCAATACCTACTTATACTTTGATGGACCATTTTATAAAACTAATGATGTGTACTCGCTAAACCATTAGTACCTACCTACCTATAAAATTTGTAAATTAATAAAGTCTTGACTTTTAAAGTTATAGTCATTTATTTTTTTTTGTTGATATATACATTATGCATTTTTTCAGGTAGTCTTCATCGATTTTATAGATTGAAAACTTGGAAACATCAAACTAAAATTAAACGAATATGTATAATACTGGATCTCATTATTAAAAATATATTGTTTTTATCAAAGTAATTTTATGTAGAAGTAACTAAAAGTTTGAATAGAAAAATCAACATTATTTTATATTTTAGCTCGAAGTATATGATACGTAAACGTAACTCAAAAAATCAAATCTTAAAAAAAAAAAAAATTTAGTGTTTTTTTCAGTCTTTTAGAATACTATATAGATAGCTTCAACATCCGAACCATAAAATATAACCATTAAACGCGGATCGTTGGTGGGATCATTATTTATTTACCGTATCGCGAGTCGTGAAAATCTGAGTACTTGAAATATTATACACAAGTCATATAATTAATGTGCGTGCGATATTCAATACACACATGTTTAAAATATAAATATATTTAAAAGTACACCGCTGTGGCAGCGGTAGGTATATCTACGTGACGAACGGTCGAACCAAAGTGAAATACCCAAAATGCCTTTGGGCGCCGCGGCAGCAACGCTCGCCTCTGGGGCGCGATCTATCTACACGCACTTTCTTTTTCAAGTTCATGATTACCGGGTGAAAGAGAGAGTGGTTTTTTTCGGGTAGTAATACTGGCTGTACAGCGTTCTATCGACCACTGCAATGAATGGGTAATTTTTTTTTTTAGTTTCATCTCTATCGTCCTCCTCGTCGCGGCCATCATATTATTATTACCATCATTATCCTGACATTGGCCGCCCTTCAGCGTTGTATAGTACGAGTAGTACAGTTAAAGTTGTAAATCGGAAAAGAAAAATGCATAAACGGGTCTATGACAGACAACGGCGATGGCGCAATAACACTCACGCCTCTTAAATGTACATACACGCCTGCTGCTGTTATGCATAATATTATACTATCGATTGTGATTCACACTCGGTTACTCGTTAAATGATTATCAAAGTAGGTAATAGTATTGTATCGCGATACTATTGAAACCTACACAAATGCAAATCAAAAGAGAATAGCCACAAATTGTATTTTCGTTGCGCCAAAAAACCGATATTTCGGTTGGTTATATGTATCGTGACACGCACACAATGTACCTACATCGTTTGTTAATATTATTATAATATTTATAAATTCGTTTTAAAAATTACGAGATGCTTTTACTTATGATTGTTTATATTATATATTATATTTGTATATATATATATAAATACAATTATTCAATAACAAAACGTACAAGTAAGTAATATAAGTTTAACAAATATTAATTAATGATTTATGATCATATACAGTACAAATAGATTAATTTATACAAAATGATTGATCTTTGATGGCAATCTAAATCATTCTAATAAGAGGGCCCTCAAAAATACTAATCAGGGCTTGTAGCTCCAACCCTTCTGTTTGTCAAAGTAAAACCAAAGGACTGGAGAACTGGAAAATATTGCGGCTAGGTAAATTCTCAATATTAAGTACAAAAACGGGAAAAATGTAAGATCTATTTTTGCACACGCTCTATTTGTTTATTCGAACATTTTTGATTATATTATTCGGTGAAATTTTCATCAAAACTCAATATACCCCTTTCCATCAGTTCACAACTTAGCTATGTAGATTTTACTTTTATTGAATTTGAACACTCGTCGTATATCATAAGTATATGCAAACACGTTCCCATTATATACGTATAGTTGTATTTATATAATATTATATTTCTATGTCGATAATATAATATTATTAATTATTATATTGTGTTATTCCGGGAAAAAATATACGTTATTTTATTAATAATCCAAAAGTTTCTCTACGATATGGCGATATTATCGTGATATAATAATCATAGTGTACCGAACAAAAACTTCTCGTGACTTTATCCCGCATATTATCCGTGTACATATCTATATGAATGTACAATACGTGAAGTACGAGTGTGAGTAACAGTGTAAATTGTGTATTTATGTGTAGGTATACAAATAGCTTGTCGAAGAATCGGTCAGACGAGAAGTATTTTTGACTCAAATACCTACTTCCGTATGTATTTTTTTAAAAATATGTTTAGTTAGTATACCATATCACACAAGTATACAAAAAACATGTCATTAAAAGTATACTTATCACACATAACATTATTATGGTGTATAATAGGTCAACTATACACTATATTTAAACGTAGAAACTATATTATAGATATAATTATTGAATAATCAAATTTATTATTTTCCCGTATACGAATCATTAACACAAGTATTTTGTTAATTATTTTTTTAATTTTTTGCTCGGTTCTAGAATATCACTAACTTTGAAAAGTAATATCTAAAAAATTGATTTTCCACCTAAAGATTAAATGTAATTACTACCTAATTTATATTCGAGGGAAGCAAGTTTTTAAAACATGAATTTCTGTTTTATTATTTTTATTATTTATACAGTTTTTGTTAAGAACACTGGATGATAATATAATTAATAATGTAGGTACGTGGAATATATATATACAATTGGATAAATATCAAGTTATATACGTTTTGAAGTTGGCATAATATTCAAATATATCTTTACATTTATTATTCCATTAAATAAATTAGTATCGTACCTCACCTTAATCAACCAATCTGATGTAAGTGCTGTAAATTAATAATATTTTAAATTTTATTTCATCTATTTCAGAACCTAATTAAAGAAAGTAGCAATATAAATTGAATAAAACCAGCATCTTATCGCTGGTTAATAATCAGCAATCGTCTAATTAATTTTTACATCATTTTATTAAAGTTTTTTTTTTAGTTAATTTCTGTAAAAACTTGTTCAGTAAATTATTATCTTATAAGACACCACTGTCACATACCTATGTATATAAAGTTGGAAATGTTTGCATCGTATAATATATTATTAAGACACTCTCACTCACGGATTTGTAAAAAAGTCTATGTATTTTAAGAAAATCAAACGTGATTTGATTTGATAACGAGTGAAAAAATATATTTATTATGCCAATAACACGACTTTGTAATTTTATCGTTCTCAAAATATATTTCTTTTATTTAGGCATGAATATAATATTATAGCGGACGGCATTAAACCTTTACAATACGATTTTATAAGTAAATGATTTTCTTTTTTACGGATAATATACATATTATTATAGCGGTCTTCTGCATGGTAGGTAAGTACAATATAAAATTACTACATAACAACAATAGTTATCGATAGGGTTAAGTTAAAAAAACAAGCCAAAAATCTAACAACAATAAATATAATGATAATATATATAATGTACCGAAAAAACTGTGAAGACCATCGAACAAAATAAATATTACAATATGAATATAATGCCCGAACACGAGTATTGTATTATATTTAACCGTCGTATTAAAATAATTTATAAATAAGCGCCCATGTGGTAATTTTGTTGTTTTTTTTTGCAATTTCAACAGTAAGGTACCTACGTATACGGTAAAATGTTTTTATATTCATAACATAGGTAAACGTTAGCTCCTATCTACCTAATAAGTAATAGGTACGTACCGCGTCTAATATTAATAATATTTGCAATGGAGCCGAGTGGAAATAATCCAATTGTGCTACCATGACACATCAATATTATTATATATCTAATACGACAAATCGTATGAATCGCGTAAATTTGTCGAATGGATGGCAGAAACACGTGCGCAGCACGAGAAGAAGATTTCAAAACCGGTCATCCATATTGGGCCTAACTGTATAGTGTATATAGGTATACTTACGCTTTTTTCGCGCAATTCATTTTCTCTAAAAAATAATTATTATCATAAATAACTATTATTATGAACAGCACTATTATTTATAATATTATTTAAGTACTATACGGTCATTATCAGTATTTTTAAACGCGTCTGTCTTCTCTATAAAAGGGTGCCCTTCAATCATATTATACAGCTGTGTTCTAATTTTTTTTGCTCCTACTTGTGTTCGTAAACGGGTGCACTAGTCCTTCAAGTCATACGCCAATTTCGCGTTCTATTGTTTAATTTATGGTTTCTTGCATACACTTAGTGATGGTTCAAACAATGTTATCATACAATATATATACTTATATAGGTAGGTACATGAGATATGCCGCTCTCTATTTACCACGGTCCGAATGATATATATATAGGTATGGACAGTGTAGGACACAAAACAAGAGTATTTTTCCTTGACATCGAACACGAACAAATAAGAATTTCAACATTTCATTAGTTATGTTTTTTTTATTACATTTGGTTGAAAACATAATAAACGCGAAATTTGAACAATGTAATAGGTACTCGTAAGTCGTAGTCAATCAATATGTTCTAGATAAATATATTATATATATATATCCAAGGTAGGTTACATTATCTCATTATTTAAAGTAGCATTAGTAGTAGAATAACTTTAAAGGAAACCTCCTAATAGTAGTTTAATCATGATTATTAATCATCTATTAAATTAAAATGGAGAATGTATTTAATAACTATTGCTATAATTCAGTTTCTTATAGCTATAGCTATACTTATTCTTCTTTTTTTAACTTTATCTATATTACTACATAGTATATACGTTATAAATTTCAATTACTGCAGCTCTTTATTATACCAGCTGTGTGCTTTCAAATTATGTAGGTAAGTATATGTTTTTAAGTGTCTATTTTAAAATCAGTCGGTGTATTATATTATTATTTATTATTAATTAATAATTGCATGTAATATTATGAATAAAATTGTTTGATTTAATGTTATTAGTGATTAATAGTATAAAACGAATTTCTTTTAATAGAAAATGTTCTGTGTTGTATATTATAGGCAAAGGTTAAGATTTTATTATCATTATAATATGAATTTTATAATACACATAATACAATATTATATTATGCAGTAAATGACCAATGCTTTTATACTTTCGTAGGCATATTATACTACGTAAACGCAATAGTATAACACGCCTATAAACAAACAATGAAACTTCTAGCTCTAAATAACGTAAAACTCTTGATAATGGACATTCTTTTTGAGTTGGTCGATGTTCGCCATAATATTACGGAGGTTTCACTACACAAAAACATACATATACGCATTATAAGCACGAAATCGTAATAGAAATATTCGTGACCACTATTTACTGCAGTATAATATATGTATACACACACCTACACAGTGCCTAGTTTTTTTTTATACATACCATTAAAGTAAATCTAGTTTTAACAATGCAATGTCATTATAGTGTCCGAATATATATTTTTTTAATTTTATCTTATATCCAACGGTTTTAAGGTTTTTTATCTTGTCAAATATGCCGAACGGAACAACGGTAAATATTTCTTGATTCCCACTAATTAACTATGCCTAGGTTAATACAAGTTAGTCTTTCTCTATAATAATATATTTTAAGATGATGTCAGTGCACTGTTTTTTGTACTGACCAACGTGCAACGTGCAACATAGCAAATTCTTGTTCGTGGAGCCAACTTCATGTTATTATAGCTTTAGTATAATAATAAATATTTACCTATTATCAAATTTAAATATGAGAATATTATTTGTGTTTATACGTTAGCATATTTACCTCCGATATTACAGTTTTTTTTTACAATACATTATAAATATTTTAAATTGCAATATTTGTATAAATATCTATAATTATTTCTAGCATACAAATTAGCTAATGTACAAACGTAGATACGTTAGTACGTAACTTTAAGTTTTATAATTGCACAATAGTCACTTAGATATTCGATTTAAATACATAATTTATATGGTTGGTTCTGCTAAATGCGAATTTACCATGTCGCGTGTCGGGAGTTAGAGAAAGAAAACAAATAATGTGTTGACATTTTCTTAACACTGCAGAAGTACACGTCAATACAATTTTTTAAATTTTAATTCATCAATTGTTTGTTTAATGTAGTCACATATTACCCGTGAAAAAATAAACAATTTCATTGTTATTTCAAAATATTATGTACATGAACCACGCATATTCAGTCAAGATCGCTAACAGATAAAACGTCGATAGTTAGATATAATCTATTATCTTCCGATCTTCGTGAACGATGATTTCACTATTCTTCGAAAAATTTACGTGAGCGGGACTATAATATAATAATACGTACATCGTATCCTGGAGACAATATTTTAGTAAAGTAAATTAATTACAAAAAAATGCTAGCTTAGGAAAAATTGGAGAAATTTAGAAAACAACGAAGATCACATTTTTTTCTATCCCGATTAGTAATGCGATTTTTTCTATTTTTAATTATCATTTCAAACCGGTTGTCGGCACACAGAGACGTCACGTCAAAAACTAGTTCAAACCATTAGATATTCTTTATTATTTATAGGAAAAATGTATAGTAAAAAAATATAGTTGAATCACATTACCGTAAGGTCAATTTTAATTGTAAATAGCAATAATTCGTCACTGTACGAGTTTTCTTATGTTTATATTATGTATAGTTTAAATATGTTCCGTATTTCGTTGATAATCGTATGCCAGATCAAACCATTGATAAAGTAATAAAAAAAATTAATATAATAATATTGTCGGTTTGCTTTATTTAACAGTTATATATATAAATTAAATTTAGTTTACAACATCACATAATGTGTATAATAAATTATATGTAATTTAAAAATAATACAGCAGTGTAATAAAAAAATATAGACTGACCTCTAAAGTACAATTGTAACCATTGGAAACTAGATAGTTTGAAACTGGATACATAAATACGCACAAGAGAAATTAGTCTTCATCACCTGAAACAAATAAAGACATACTTAATAATATATTACTACGACAATGTTTATATCAATCAGTCAAATAAACTAATACATAAACTTTTATCTATAATAGTTTAAACTGTTTTATTAATCGAGTATGCATATTGCATATAATATTATATGTTTATTGAACTTGGTAATAAAATTATATTGGTTTAGTTTGATTTGATTTGGTTAGAATTTCATCTAAAATATTTGAATTTTTTCTGTTAAAATATCAGTGCATCATTTAACATTTTGAATAAATATTTTGTGGATTTCAGTTGTTGTCGAATACGATAACGTCTGTATTAAACAAACCTAATTTTATGACCTATCAACCTATTATATAATAGCTGCACAAATTTGTAAATAATTCCTGTTATTAAATAACACACGAAACGAGTGTCATTTAACCAATGCATAATACCACAGTATATTCTGATTTAAAAGGTACATTCCACGGGTTTGCTTAATAAATTCAATCTTATATACACTACCTATACGACGTTCGGACTTTGAAGTAATAGATTTACCGAGGAATAATCATTTAAATTAAGTGCCACTATAGTGTTATTCCTGAAACGTCCTTGAATATTAAATCGTGGTCGATGGTCGTCCGCCATAATATTCTGACAGAATGTTTAGCTCTTTCTTTTTCTGTCGCAATCAGCTACAGCTACGTATTAAACGCAACTCGCAAGTACATATATATAATATACATTGGTAAATAACAATACGCTTCTGCACGAGGGAATTAAGATTGATAACGAGTGGTATCATGTATTGTAATTTAAGTGGTTTGTCCAAACGTGCAGAGTATACAGAGTAATTCGGCAAACACCATTCGCGTTTTAATTTATATGCATTTATTCAAATGCCAAACTTAAATACGATATGAAAACAATAAAACGGGGATTAACATACCCGGTGAATCACCCTGTAGATACCCACCTGTTTGCAAACCTGCTTTACTTGCTGTACACTTATACCTTATCGTAATGGTCAATAGGGAAACATCAAAGAGACGCATACTTATAAGCTCCATACAAAACCACTTCTTATCTACGCATAATATGTGTGTGAGAACCCGTCATGTTATAATAATTAAGTAGAATTATATATTTTAATATTAGGTAATATGACGTGTTGTATAGCCAAATGAATACATACCCGAGTATACATATAATGAGTATTGCACCGATCTTGTAATTTTTTTAAACATACAATTTATCAATATTGTGTAGTACAAAATATATTGCTTTACGTGTAAAAAAATTATTCTCTGGTTTAGTTTTAGAATAGATTTGTTTCGTCTAAGAAAACACTCAACATCAAGGTAAAGCGAATTTTTTAAGTACATGCAACAAATGTATTGTACACATTTCCATCAGGAGGACATCGCATCGTACTACGAGTGTTAACTCCGTAAAGAGTTAGGTTAAAATTTTAAAATTATTAGACATTTTTTCAAAATTAATACATCCCCTACGAGAGGCCATGGTAATATTATTGCCGTTATATCTTACAATAGGTAAATTCACTCTAACACCAAAAATTATAACAGAGTAAAATGAACTTTTCAACATTTGTTATATTATGTGTTATTAAGACGAAAACAACAATTATATTTTTTAATGTCTCATTAATTCTGCAGTGAATATATTATTTGTTTGATTGTATGTAAAAGGAACTAAGTTTTAATAAATTTTTATCACAAATAAATTATAACAATGCATTATTACAAGTAGGTATATTAGGTATAACCTGTTTCAAGATGAACACTTATTTGAAAAGAAATTTATTAAATTTGAAATTATTATGTAAAATATAAATTCCTATCCAATACACAAGTACCCATTAAAAATTATTCAAAATATGTAAAATTATGTAAAACGAAAATAAAATCGTTTTATTCAGAAACTCTAGAAATGTAAATAAATTATTATTCATGAATAGGTTTCTGACACTAGTTAAAATTTGCGATAAACACAGCACATAATATAGAAGGTTAATATTGATAAAATGATAACAATTTAATTGTATGGAAACGTAATAAAAAAAAATCAATTTATTGTTCAAGCGTTGCGAAAGAAATATTTACATGCTTTAAGTATTTAAATATTTATAAGTTTTGTGCACAAATAGTGCATAGCTATAAATTGTACTAGCAACACACAGGACACAGCCACATGGTAACTATGTGTAATGTGTATAGTACATAATTATTATACATTTTAAGATTATAAGATCCAGACATTAATATATGCATTATGCAGTAACAAATTAGACGTTTATGCAGTTTACGTGAATTTGTATTAAAATATTATAATTCAGTTGAATCACATTTTAATTTAAATTAATATAATAACATGACATATTGTATATTAGATAATACGTATTTATTATTTTTATAACCGTATATGGTTAACAACGCCACTTAATGACATGTGGCCTATAACGTGCGTACTTTAAATCGGTCAACTGTGTAACCTGCTACTCTTATGCCATTGCAGATGTGTGCCTTCAATAAATATGCATCGAAAAGGCCGTATTTAAGATTTAGGCATTCGTGTGAAACAAAAAGTTTATGGCTTCCCAAAAAAGAAGATCATTACATATTCTTATTTTAGATTCTGAGGGGAGCGATGAATGTATTGATTTTACAATTTTGTGTGTTTTTTTTTTTGTCTGTGTACACGAGAACGTGTGTGTCGAAATTTCAAACTTCAGGGGTGGTTTCCGATGGCAAATTGAATCTAGTTGGTGCATTGGGGATGTCTTTTTTTGAAATTCCCAATGGTTTTTAAAATCACCGGGAAAAACCAAGAAAAATTTAAGGGAAAACGGGAATTTTTACGCAAAACCAGTTTTCGACCAAATCGATTTTTTTATATGGTTGCAATTCAAAAACTAATTTCTGTAAATACTTGAAATTTTCACCAAATTTTTATGTTAGTGTTATCTATATACAGTTAAATTTTCACAAATTTTTGACTTTTTTTAAATTATTTAGAAACCACTGAAATTTTCGATTTCTTCGAAGTGTCGATAAAAAAAATTTTGGATGATCAAAACATTTTGAAAATTTAATACAAGGTCCCTTATGAGTTGTTCTTATTTTAGCTAAAAAAAATTAAAAATCGTTAGTCACAATTTCTTTTATAAGCGTTTATAGTTCAAATATTTACGAAATCTGTCGAAAACGCGTAAATTTGTAAGTAATTTTGAAGTTGAAAAATCATAAAGTTTTGTGTGTTTATAACTAAGGATTAAAAATACAACACTAAGTTTTCCTTCAAGTATCTATAGAGAAAACTCGAAGCATCATTATAGAAAACATTTTAAGTGCGTTTAAATTTTAAATTTCTAGGAAACAGAGGAACGATAACGATTTTAAATATTTGTTATTATTCAAAAAGTATAAGTATAGTAGATACTTGAAAATTTTACCAGTTATTTAGATTGGCGTTTTCTTTACATAATTTAATTTTCAAAATATTTTGACTTTTTTGAGCTATTTATAGACAACTGAAATTCTTAATTTTTCTGAAAATTGTTTTTTGAAGTGTCGGTAAAATTATTTTGGCCCAATCAAAATACTTGAAAATTAATACAAAGTTCCTCGTAAGTTATTCTTATAATTATTAAAAACTTATAAGAATACATAGGCACAATTTTTTTTTATTAACATTTGAAGTTCAAATATTGACAAAAATTCGTCAAAACCATGAATATTTGCAAATTATTTTGTAGGTATAATTCATAAAAATGTTTGTGTAAGTAGCTAAGAGTTGAAAATTCAATACGAGATTTTCCATAAATTTAGCTTATAATAATTATAAAAGAACTTAAATTCTGATATATTTAGGACATTAAAATATAAACCACCTTTTCACCAATAACCATTCGAAATTATATTCTAGGCTGACAAATCATCTTCGTTCGGAATCGTTTTTCGAATACAATGGTACCTATTATTGAATTCAAATTTAACACTCCTATAATATATAATAATGATCCATATGCGGCACCTAATGTAAAGCAGAGCGGTACCCACTTACCCGCTTTTTATAATATACTTATATTATTATATACCTATTTATTTCATTTTATTTTAGGATATACGGACTGAGACCTTTGAGATCTTTATTTGTACATAAGCAAGACAGTATATGTTGTGGTTTACTAAACAAAAGGGAAAAGAGAAAAAAATATACTATCATTATGTTTAATGATTTTTCTTTGTAGATTCTAAATAGTGAGATGAATTATGTATTAGTACTATGAGATGTGTGGCTGTTATTTTTTATTGTCTATCATAACCTTTTGAAACGCATAAAATGCTTCGATTTTAAACTTTGTGTATAGTTTGAGCTGGAAAATGTCATCTAGTTGAATTTTTTGTTTTTGTTTTTGAGGGGTATCACACATTTTTTCAAAATAATTGAAAATACCATAAAGAAGTTAGAAATGAATAATGTAAATTGTCATTCAAAGTTTTAGTTTTTTTTATAATTTGAAAACTAATACCTAAGTAACAACTATAGAAGTTTACATTTTTTAATAAATATAAATACTATTGTTTTAAAAATATTTTATTTTTGTGTTATGAATAGGCATAAAACTGCAGAATTTTTTTAGTTTTATTCGATTTATGTATGATAAAATTGTTATTTAACTTATTACTTAATATATTATAACTTATTAGTGGATAACAGCTAGTTATATTATATGACATATTATGTAATTTGTTTTGGGCAAAAATTATTTTAACCTTCTTTGTAAAGTTATAATTAATAGAAAAATTAATTACTTTATTTGTAATATATAAATAATATTTATTATTAAATATTATTTATTAAATATATTATAATAAATTATGCTTAGGAATATAGATTAGAACTTGGCAGACCCAGCTCAGAATCTTTTTTCGTATACACAGTATTAAATTCAAATTCAGTTGGGACACCTTCTATGTAGCAGAGCGACTAATACAATTTTTTTTTAAAAATGTTATTTATATGTATATTTTTTTTAAAACGGTAAAAAGAGCAATGTATATAAAATATGAAAAAAAAGTTTACAATCCTCTAAAATCTGTTAATCGTAAATCGTAATTTTTGTTTTTTTGAAATTATCCACGTTTTATTTCTATTGCACACGTATACAATCTACACGTACCACAGCTTAACGGTATTATTTTTGATTATAAAGTAGAATACGAACAAAAATGTCAAGTCTGCTTAAAAATAGAATACGTAAATCAAGCGTCCGCATAATTTTTCAATAATAATTATTATTGACATTGTAATAACTTCGTTATAGGCTTATAGCTATACTTGGTAATATTTATTACAATTATACGATGTTATAAATAAAACTAAATCATTCGTGCGTTACTAAGATCGTAAAATCATAACATAATATATAATACATAATAATTTATAAGGTTATTTATTTTCAGATACTTATACACACATGTATTGGTTTATTGTTGTTGGGAATTAAATTTTTTTTAAATACTTATTAGTATATTTGAGTTATTTGACATTTAAGGTTTATTTTTTTATCATCAACATAAATAATGAACATGTTTTTAATGCGAAACAAAATAAATACATTACGTATTAAAAATTAATAACAAGTTATTTTTTTTATGAAATAGATAAAAAAACTTACATAAACCTTATTGTAACACACATACATATTATATATATTTTTACATGGTTTATATTTTATACGGTGAGTAGATATTTTTGGGAAAAATTGCACTGGTCACGAGCCACACAAATGACGATAAAAATAAACAACAAAACAACAGTTACCTATTTTATCAACGGAAGAGTGACATGTTAGCACAATACTCAATTTAATCGAAATAATTTCAAATACATTTTTTTCTTTCATGGTTATTCAAACAGTTACATCTGTCAAACGCACATTTTTTATATGGTTTTGTTAAGTAAAAAAAAAAAAAAATAGATTTAATTATTTTATTTCTCATACTATATAACTGTGTTACTTAAATATTATAACTCGTTATTCATAATAGAATAAATTTGCAATATTAGAATATCATATTAAAATCACAGCTTGTTTAAGTTTTGTTATTATATGATATGGATTCTGAAAGTTCACACACGGTGTGAAGCTAAAATGACTTGAAGACAATTCAGTTTACAGAATATACTACTTTCAAAGGTAATTGTTACTAAAATATTTAGCAACTATACATATAATGTGTTTAGTATAAATTATGCTAAACGTTAAGGTGACGTTTACAAACAAAGAAACTGCAGACGTAGAGACGTTTAAACGAAACTATAATGTTGTAAGTCTATTGTAAAATTGAAAACCTAGTTCTGAAATTTATTATATACCTATTCGTAATAAGTAGACCATTTATAATCACTTATAGTTTGTTTATCTACTAGTTTTAACAAAAAGGTCATATAGTTATGTCTGTGCATACCTATTCGTAAAACTATATGAGTACACATTGTATAAAATATAGAATTTATATCGTGTCATTTGATTAGCTTTAATGTGTTCATGTAGTAGATTCCTAATTATGTAGGTGACAGAGTTTTGGATTATTTAATATTTATTTTTCGTCTGTATAGTGTACGAGTACAAATGTATAAATCGATGGGTTTGATAGAATGTAATAAAATTATTGATAATGAAGTTTATGAATTATAATTTAGTAGGTCATATACATGCTGCGAATAGGTAAGTAGGTAATACTTACTTAGGTCGTTGACGATATTTCTGTTAGAAAAATTAGATTATTAATTGTTATTAGAAGTGTATAACTTATAATATATTTGATTCAAATAAAGAAAATATTCGATAGAATGAAATATGCACTAGCTGTTTATACTTATGTAATGTGTGTCTACTATAGAAGTTTAAAAATAAATTTCGACAGATACATTTAATTTACAATATACTCATTACTCACACTAAACCATAAATTTCCGATCTCGTACATTTTTTTATCTATGATAACAGTATATCAAAGTGTATGAATTAACCTAATATAACTATGTATGGTAAATGAAGAGGAAGAGCTAAATGCCGATAAACAAAAAAATTAATTGTACATCTCGTAAACCTATACTGTGTAAACAATGCTGCCGCTTTAAACGCTTCATATATAATATATTATAATAATAAGTGCACAAAAGGTTTCCAACGTTGAACGAACAATATACCTATATAATGTTTGGTGCGCTGACGATGCTATATCCAACGTATAATAAGAATATATAGGTGTGAACCAAACGAAGAGAAAGTCAAACAATTGACGTTGTACATACACATCACGGACGGAATAAGGTAAATCGAAATAAATATTTCCTCGTGCCTATTCCATAGTGTATAAAAACATATCATATTATTATACCATCTGATAGCTATGTGTATATCATTATAATATGCTGAATTTTATTCCGTTTCATAAGTATATGATGTTTTGCATTTTAATCCCGTTTATTTAATCCCGTTAAAAATAAAAACTAACATTTTAAAATCGCTGTATAGAATGCGTACTATACCGAAATTCGTACGTTTATGGTTTATATATTTATTTTATCTACTTATAGAGTATAACCGTAGCGACACGTAATTGTATTACGATCTCAACACAGTCGGCTCTTGTTAATGTTTCGAAACGACATGAAATCGACTTTCGTCAACGGGTCAAATTATTATTATTATTGTCATGATACGCGTGTATAGTCTGAAAATAGTTGTTTTAAGAATTTTGAGGCCTTAGAGGTATTCATCCGTTCGAAAGATCTGTCAAAAACTATAAAAAGCACATTTTTATTTATTGAAAAATTATTTTTATCGATTATTAAATAAAAATTTTTTCTCTCAGTGACTATATTTATCATCATAATTTTAAGATATACCAAATCATTAAGGTTTTACTATCAACCTATTATTGTATAATAAAGCGAACACATAAAAGTTTAATTTCCCTTTAACGGTCGCCTTTAGTAAAATTCAGATTTATTCAGTTTAGTTAAAATGTTCATAAATAAGAATGGGTTTTAAAGAAGAAATTAAAATTAAAAATCACTTTATTGTTTCACTAAAAATAAACCATTATTAGAATCATATACGATATATTATTACTATATATTTGAAATGGTACAGAAAATGTATTTAAAAACGATAACACTATATTTAAAAACAAAATAAATAAATATACACAAAACTAAAATACCACTATTAATACTTAGGTTGCATCTATTGTGCTTTTTTATATTAACATAGCGCTCACCTTCAACAAAAAATACTAATCACAGTTATCGCGATTTTCATTTCATTTTCTAACACATCGTTTCACGTCAAATCACTTTTAAGTCTTTATTATTATCAGTTGATCAATATCGCAAGTGAACAAGTTAAACCATAAAAATAATAAATGTTATTATTTTGTTAACATGCTTCATATTATATGCATTGCATATTTTCAATTTTGACAATGTCTATATGTTTTCGTTGCAATATAACCATTCATAAAATATATATTATATATATATAAATAAGGAAGTGCGTTTGTACAAGCGATTATTAATTACACCTATAGTAACAGATAGTACAAATAGTATAGTAAATTGCACCCATAGTATCTAAGTGACCTTGAATTCATTGATATCTATTTTATATTCTGTTATTCATTTATGGTGTAAATGCCTAACGTTTATCATTATGATATTCAAGAAATCAATGAGTTAACTTAGATAATATTTTAGTACATTATTTATAATATAGGATTTGTAGTGCACCTAAGTCCACAACATAACATGGATAAATGGGCGTCAGTCGTTTCCGCCAAAAAACTTGATTTTCTTTTCCGCCAAAACGAAAAGGTTTGATTATCGTTTCCGCCAAATCTATTTCTACACAACTGTTTTAATTATAGTTTGAGAACCATTTAGAGTTATCTAGTGTAATTAAATATTAATTATAGCAATTATAAATGCCTATAAATAGCATTAAAATAAGCAAAATATTTTGAAAGTTTGAAACCATGTAAAGAAAATGCCAATCTATAAAATAGCAAGTGAAATTTTCAAGTGTCTACGACTTACACTTTTTGAAAAATAACAAATTTTTTTATGATTTTTCATCTACAAAATTACTTGTAAATTTTCGGGATTATGACATATTTTATAAAATTTTAAACTATAAAAATCAGAAAATCGAAAATAGCTCAAAAAAATTTAAAATATTTTGAGAATTCTATTATACATAGATAACACTAATAAAAATATTTGACGAAAATTCAAGTAATTACAGTGATTAGTTTTTGAGTTACAACCATATAAAAAAATCAATTTGGTCAAAAAGTGGTTTTGCGTAAAAATTTCTGTTTTTTTCGCGTCATTTTTTTTTTTTTTAACTATTGGAAAATGTTTACTTTTGACCTCTATAATGCACCAAGAATATTCACTTTGCCATCGGAAACCATCCCCGAAGTTAAGATCAATACATTCATCACTTCGTTCAGAATCTAAAAATTTACGGCCAATGGGGGATTCAAAAAGCATGACCCCCCACCGTGAGTACACCACTGATATCGATAAATATCGATAATCAATAGAACCGCACATAAATAAGGGTTCTCAAACGCCAGTCGCCATCACAATAATATAAGTAGAAATAGATTCGGTGGAAACGAAAATCGAACTTTCTTCATTTTGGTGGAAACGATACCTACTGGGCGGAAACTAAAATCACATTTTTGGCGAAAACGATGACCGTCTAGATAAATATATAGGATTTAACCAGGAAAAAAAAAATGTGATTATAATCTATGAAAATAATAATTTAAAATTTTTTTTAAATTAAAATATGAATTTTCTTCAGATGAAATATAGTGACGATGTAGTACAAAAACATATAGAGTATTTTTAAAAACTATGAAAGAAAAACAATCATATTACCTACTGAAAAAAATGTAAATCACAATCATAAAATTCATTTTCGAAAAGTACAATAACAAATTGCGTAATTGAGTTTAAATCTGAAATTTACTTTGTCTATTTTTTTATACATAAAAATTTGTTTAGGCATTATTTATTATAATTTAAGTTACAAACAATTCAAACATAAATAATTATATAAAACTACCAAACACAATTTGGTTTTTATGATTTTCAATTTTTATTTTCTGGCTATGGCACGCAATATTGAGATTATTTAAGTCTTAACTTAACTACTTATTTTAAAACTTTTCAGATTTATCATTCCATTAAATCTATGCTATATAATATACTTCAATCTGGTTGGAAACAGAGATAAAGATAATGGTGAACGGCAGTCGAGATCGATAGTGTTATCGATCCATTTTTAATGTGTATTAAAAATTCGTTTGGTATGATAATGATAAAAGTTGTATCACATGTATAATTTATGTGATATATCGGATACATAGGCATTAGGTACCATACCTACAATAAACACCATATTATTATTATACTATCGTGATGCGAAGATAGTTACGTCGTCCAAAACTACATACTCCCAGATAATATATTATTATTATAAAATAATTTTCTTTTTCTTTTCTTCCTACCACGTGCTCTTTTTTACTCAATTGTGTGCATTCGTAATATCTTTCCCTATAGACGTCACGTTTGAATTTTATTATTGATATTTTTTTTCCACATTATAATAATATATTAATCAGTCGACTGAATTTATTGCATAACATTTGTGCATACTTTTTTTTTATATATTATATAGAATAATTCATAATCGATCGTCTATTATAAAGATATAATAGTAAAGTTGTTTTTCCTGACGTAATAGAATTTCATCGACAACGCGAGTTCATAAAACATTAATTATTTACTGCGGTAGTTTAGAATATTTAATGATTTTTTTTTATTATTATTATTATATAAATACATACATTTGTATTCATACGCCCTAAATATAAAGCATTTGCGATGTATTTTTTATGTAAATTTATGTTTTATTTACCACTTTAAAATGTCCGTTTATTATACCAGCGGACGAGTACCTATTATATACATAATATAGTTGTAAACCTATATAAAACACATAAAATTCATCATCTGTGGCTGATACATAAACAGTAACACATAATAATAATATACACACTTGTATTATAATGTCGAAACGCGCGTATAAATTGCATAACAAAAATCATAAATTATTAATCGTGTATAAACTGAATTAAATATAGGCAAGTTGTTGGTACCGTCTTACATATTCATTTCGACTCCACTGCAAACGACTTGGATCGAATTTCCTTTTTTTTTCCAACAATTGTATTATAATCTTCAGTTAGATCAAGCAGTGTATAGAGTTACGTAATATCGTATGTTATACTATGTCGTATTGTGTATAATATATAATATATCTGATGATGCTGCGGTCATTAATTATTGGATAACCGCAGTGCAATTAACGTTTTGGTACACCGTAATATTGTGATGCTATAATGCTATATTGTGATTCTGGCTATTTGAAAACAGGACACCTATCATAATATTATACATAAACATATACCTTCAAATTTAATTTGGTCGAAAACCATATCAATGTTCATTATTCTCTATATATTTTTACATCAAACAGTAATGACCAAACATGTATTAAACTACATTGTGTACACAGTTACACAAGACGATTATAAAAAAACTGCAGCACGCGTATAAAACATATTTTATCATATTATACAACACAAGTACGGTGCTAAACCAACTACCACCTACCTGCAGTAATTAACGCCATTGATTTTCTGGTGCGTTACACGTCCCGGCCGTACACCATATAATAGTAATATAATATACTTATTCTAAGTATATAATATTCCAAAGTATAGTCATAAGATCCTGCACTATATATAATCATCTTACATCATATTATATTATGCTAGTCGATTTTTTGTTTTTACACAGAAAATCTTATATTATACTATTATACATAACGCTCGTTACATAAATCCTTAATGAGTAAAATTGATATTACAATTATAATGATCGTTTGGTCGTATAACAATTAACTATTAAATATAGGTATATGCCAGGGTAACAGGTCACAGATTCGCTTTGACGAGCGCGCGTGTTATAATATAATTGTATGCTTAGGCCTTGGCGAATTTTCCATCATAAGTTAAATGTGTATAGTGTATTTTTATATACTTTGGGTTAATAAGAAATATATAGTTATATATTCGTGTATAAGCCGGATCTTTTTTCCACAACTCTATAAAATTATATTCATATCGAAAATATTATCATACTAAATAATAATAGTAATTGGTAACTAGTAGAATTAACATACGTGTTTGATGTGCACGAAATCATACAAAAGTAATTCATAAGCACAACATTTTAAGATTTATACATTTTTATGGTATTTTTACAAGATGAATAATGTTAAATGACATTATTGGATACCAATAATATGTTATTAAATTTACCTAAAGATAAAATTTATTTCAGTTATTTAAGCGTAGAAATTATTTTAATTTTTAATCCTTTTTAGAGTGCATTATTGTGCATATTATACATTGTTTTCTAGTGCTACACGTTTTGAGCCCTAATTGTCACATTTCTCTGGGCGATTGTATCTTCCGAGGTGCCTTTAAAGTGCCTTAAGTTAATTTACACTACAACTATTAATCCAGACTTACAGTTATGTCGTCAGTCATATCTCGTATTGTGTAGCTTTTATCGTATTCTGATTAATCGTTGTGGTTTTGCTACCATTCACTAAAAAATTTCTAATAGGATATTTTAGATTTGAGCTGAACTCAACTTTTGAATACGAAACAGCGAACAGCGTTACTATGAACCTGAATCAGTATTCATTGTATTAAAGTATAATCGAAGAGCATACTAGTTACACTTATATGGTTGTGTATAAAATTAAGATTGTGGTATCCTCACCAGTCACCACAAATAATATTAAATTACAATAATATATAATAAAACTTTGAAACACAATATATTATAGTTAAATTAATAATAATAATAATAAATAGTATTGAAATTAATTTAATTTAAATTTATTGAATTCGAAATTTGGCAGATAGAGGATCGATAAAATTTTTTTTCTTTACCATAAGCCATTAGTTCTCACTACATTGAATGCCTAAGTCATAGAGTGAACAGTAAAATTTATTCAATATGTAAATAAAGTGGTATCAATATTTTGTTAAATACGTCTAAGTTAATGCTTAATATATATTTATAATAATAAAATATATGGAACATTGCGAACCTGCAGGCTTTAAACCATTCCCACAATCGCATATTACAGCCATTATGATATAACAAGTATATCTCAGTATCTCGTGCATATTATTAAAAATTATTATTTTTAGAGATGCCCTATCAGTGTATACATTATCTATTTCTATAACGATATAATATCATCGCAACTATCGTTATTCATTTACCGGTCGCGGTCGGCAATTTTCGTGATCACGACGACTGAGAAGCATACGTTTCCGGCGACCGAGAAAGTTTACAGCAGCCAACGTAGGTATAAACACAGCATCGTATGTACCTATTACCTGTACATACCTATATAGATTATTTTGTTGACAGTTATTGCATTTTAACCGGTTCGAAACAGCGAAAATCCATCAAGACTTGCTGTAGCAACTTGACTACTAGGAACGATAAATAATGATGGTTTGGATTTCGCGTCGATTATCGGCCTTGCGTTTATTTATTTACGTTCATTTGATCTGTCGGATGCGCGGCATCTGCTGTACAAATTACATAGTAGAACGGTAAAAAAAAAATCAATTTTTCTTTCTTCTTCTTCTTCTCTACAAAAACCTCCCATATATTTGAACCGTAGTCTGTAACTGTCTATAGTATAGTTATTATTATTAATATTTGATACAAGCACATAAATGATATTAAAATTATATAGTGCCAACAAGTCACTCTCACTATTTATACCAAGCGGGACTATAATACTACTACTACTGTATTATAATATATTATTATAAAATTGTTATTATTATTATTATATTATAAACGGTTGTGGTTCCCATACGCTTCACCGGGCGCTACAACTTTTACGAATCGTAACAATTATAAAACAACCAACAACAACTATGACGACGGCGATGTAGCCGGTAATCGCATCCGTTTATCATATCGGGACCGCGATTATGTTACGATTTTCCTGTTTTCGTTTTCAATACTATTATAGTTTAAAATGTAAAAACCATATGTTTATACATGATGTTCATCCATCCATTCATGTATTTTTTTTTTTTTAATAATGTATTTTATGCAGTGATTTTTTTGTTGAGATTTTTAAATTCTTTTAAAGATAAACATTATTTTCAATTTCTTTATTAGAAGTAAAATATTTTTCTAGAAAATGTTTAATACTACAAAATAGATAGGTCATCAGTTCTTTTTTTAATTTTTAAGCATCTTAGTTAAAAAATTGTGGAAATAGTGACCAATACTACTTGCTAGCTCATTATACGCCCACAGTATTTATATTAATTATATACAGTATGACGTTTAATAAGTCCGTTTAATCACACGTTATGTAAATCATTATACTAACTATTATCGTCGACCTTAGTTATTGATTTTAATTTTTGCAAATGACAGCAAAAAAATGTTCATAATTACTAAATCCAACTACAACAAACCTCTATGATAAAAAGAAAAAAAATTGTAGAATATTATACTGTATATGTGATTATAAATATTACGAAACATAAGTATAAAAACATTTTCATCATGAAAACTTGAGAAATCTACTTAGGAAATGAATGTAACTGTGCGGATGGAACGCTCTGTAGTCTGTATACTTACATTCCACGTGTTACAGACGGCGAGGCGGCGGTTGCTCCGTGTGAGAAACGAACGGTACTCTTCGAGAACCGTAGTTTCCCCGAAGACAATGGAGACAGTGGCCAGGTGGCCTACACCATTTGCCAGCTCATTACATACTGCAGTATCTATACCTTTATACAATATTATGTATAATGCGACCGTTTAATTACGTGATATGTAGGTATATTGTTATATTATACTAATCATCGTCACAGTCGTCGTTGATTTTAATTCGCGGACAGTAAAATCACATAATTATTGTGCTAATTATAAAATTATTATGACGAGGATATATGAATACGATTCTACGTATACGACTAGATAGAAGACTTTCGCGAGAGAATTTAAAAGCATATTACATTGTCGTAATATATTATAATATATACGCTTTCATGATTGTCTCCCCATACATAATATCATATTGAACTAGAGGCGCAACAGGTATTAAAATTATTATAGTATTATAACGCACCGTGTAATGTAAATAATAGTAATAATTTTATAATATTTAAATTATATAATATATAATTTTCCACCCCAGTAAACTGATTTCGTCTTAAAAGTGTGTTACTACATAGACCTTTAACATTACACGTAAACAATAACGAGATCAGCCTTTATCATTATATTAAATTAAGCTCAATATTCAAATCATCAGTTTATAAACCGGAAAATGTTTGAGAGTCTCAGAACCAAATTAAAGTTTAATATATAATATTATTAACCGATGTTTTGTTATATGTAGCAATCTGTGAATAAGATGATTGGCATATTGTGTTTATGACCAGTAATGTCGGTAAATCTAATGAATAGCTGGTGACTTATATAACGTTATGAGAAGGAACAAGAAAGAAAATCTAGGAAACAAAAATAACCTATCAAGCACATAATACGAGTATATGGAACTATTAAAAAGGAAAGAAATTAAGTTGGAGTTGGCGTTAAGATGAATGATTAAGAATTTTGTGGGCATTAAGAATACAAGAATATAGTTGTAAGGAGAATGCTTTATCGTTTTAATAAAGGATGCATATGGCAACAATTTGTTTTGGACACGCTGTAGTGTTAATTGGTCCTTCGCAAGATAAACATATTACTTTTTGTTTTCGTGTACATAATATATATATTATATAAATAATTTTACATGCGCCATACACGTGGAGGTTCATCAAGAAATAACGTTTATGTTATAAATTAAATTGTATGAGTGTGACTACATTATAATAATATGTAGTTTAACTACACTAAATTAAATATTAAGCCAGTATGAGATTAGGTACATACAGACACAATTCAAGAAACCCGCCTTTTAAAATATTGTATATAACACATCACGAATTTAACACATCTATAAAAATATATGTTCAATTAGGTGAAATTATATTAATTTTAAATCGTATATTATATGTACAAACCTTAATATGCTTTTAAAATAGTATTATAATCATAGCCTATAATTATAAACATTTATATTATGTGTCTTATTCAATTTAATAATATATAGTACCTATATAGTGTACCGTGTATATGTATTGAAATATGTTAAAATTAAGTTCATCGATTCACTTAAATATATCATTATTCGTGTTATGTATTATATTAACTAATAGAAATAGTCATGTTAACTAAAAAAAATATGATGTATAAAATCTTGAATTTCTATCAGATAAAAACGACGTTTATTCAGTTTATATAGTTTATACAATTTACGTAAATGGGTGAACGCATAAGATACCTCGTTACCACGAGTTCATAATTCATATATAACTTACTCTATACTTTCATATCTATAATAAATTACTGTTATACCTATTACTGAAATGCTTACTAACTAAATAAATGCATTTTTTTTTTTATTATTATTATTATCTATACTCATTGTTCGTGTTATATTGCCTGAATTATCAGTTTCAAAAATTATACGTTGAGCTTGAACAAAAATTCGTGTTTTTCAATTAGTGTAAATACAATATATGTTTAAAATAATCTATAAAATATCTTTCGCAATTTTTTTTACCTATATTTGTAATTATAATATTTTTTGCATATGTCTTAAAATTAGAGAATTTTAATTCGATTTATAAATCATTATAAATTTGTATAATGAACTATACAAGAAGTATAGATATTTGTACAACGTAATAATTTTACCTACAAGTTATAACTGAGTCATATCAGGAAAACTTCAAAAACTAACCAACAAATTATAATATCTTTACTATTTAGTCTTTTGTCATTTATTTTAAAGTATATAAGTAATATTTATGTAAAAAATGGTCATATGATGTGTTATTGTAAGTACCTATCTCGTAATAATGTGCTATTTCACGAATTTTATAATTTATACATAATACATATATATATAGTATAAATTTATGAACTAACACTGCAGATGACACTATTTAAACAGTATTAAATAAAAAGTATATAGTCAAGAGTCAAGAAAATAATCTATGATAACTTAACTCAAGCAGAGTTTTAACTAAAACTTGGCATTATTTTCTTGATAAACGAGCTGAACTCAATATCGTATATTGAATAAAGCAATTTATCATTTCATCAATATACTAAGACAGACATTTCGCTCGCATCAAATATAGCCCAACTCATAGTTCCAACAATTTTTATAAAAGATAAATGTATTAAAGCACAATCTAAAAAAAAAAAAACCAAAGATTTAAAAAACAAACATGAAATTCAAAAATTTAACGATAATATCCAACAACTATCGCCACTTCAAAGTGGCACAGGCGTGGAGGTAGATATCTGTGTATAGGTAAAGTAATTTTTAGTCTTCAAACATGATTTGACTCGTAAATCGTATGAGTGTATGACATATATTATTATGCAAAAACAATAATAATTATATTTATTTTTCGAGGGGGCGCCTGTGTAGGTGTCCTGCGCATACAGTTATCTGGTGGTTTCATACACCTTTACATACACCTGCCACAAGTGTATTTATAATTTTAGTACTTTTTACCACCTACTATATTGTGTTCCTTTATCACCCTCGCTCTTTTCGAGCATAAATATTCCAGTACACGAATCACATGTAAAATGAAACAGTTTCCCAAATGTCTTGCAATATCTTAATTATTATTATTAATAATTATATTATAATATAAATATATTATAAATATTAATAAATATTGAAATCATCCCATTTTTCTGTCGGACTCTGTACCTATTATATCAATTGAGTTGCGGAGTTACAATGATCATTATTTTTTATTTCATGTTTGTGTATGAATATAACGATGATGTGTTAGCAGTTTAAACAATGGTCCTACTAAGGTCTCGTATGGGCAATACAATATTACAATGGATTTATGCTCTAAATAGCTCTCCATATAAGTATGTATTATAAATGGGTAATGTTCTGCGATGTCAAAAATGGTCCGTCAACAGTGCCAACGGATAACGATAACCCTAAACGACGCGAAGACGACCGTCCACCATAATAATATACATAATATACCTACGCAATACGAGTGCAGTGCAGTTTGTGTTTGTGTACTAGCCGTGTTACGGATTATGCACCGTTATAATACAGGTACATTGAGCAAACTTGTCTACGCCATATTATAATAATAATAATAATAATAATAAGACGAGGACGACGATCATAATACAAGCGGCAGACGGATAAGAGAGAAAGAATGCCGTAAGAAAAAAATTCACAACGCTAATAATTTCAGCGCGTTTTATATGAACAAAAATTACGAAAAAAAAAAATGATGTCAACCAGTTTGGCTGAAAGCTTTCAATTTCTTCACTGTTATAATAATAAAATACAAGTGATATGCAGAAATATATTATCATAATAGTCGTATGTGTATATAGAAATATTACATATTATTATTATGTTATGAACGCACGCGTGTTATACCGACGTTTTTCTTCTTCGCCTTCTTCTTTGTCTATACACACAGCGCGTTATTTGTCGGTTATCCTAGACGGGATAATGCGTATTGATCGGCCAAAACAATCTTGACCGAATGCATACGTATAGGTATATAAATACCGGTTATGGTCACTCTGACCTTTTGACTTGACTGGCTACACGTCCGACGCAAAACTCGTAAATATACGCTCAGCTACTTTATAATATGGTATAACAACCGTCAACCGTAGTGGTGGGTTTTATATATATATATATATATATATATATATATATATATATATATATTTTTATCGTAACTGATTATTGCGACATGCGATCGCACGCACTTGCAAAAATGTGTGGGGACGAAAATCAGATAACCGCAAAAAGTCGTAATTTATTTATCGATCAACAACAATCATTTTCAATTATCCTATTACCTTGTCAAATTCAAGTATTTACAAGTATTTATTTTAATATGTTATGTATATAATATATATAATAAATGCATTATAATAATAGCGTAAGTTTGGTGTGAGACCGCGTAGTAATAGTATTTTATCGGCTTTAATAAGTACACCTAACGATTTCATGATATCGCGCCCCACGCACGAATGTCCTTCGAATTGAATTAATATTTGAATATTAATAATCGAACAACTCACTGGTTTAACAAATTTGAATGATTAAAAAATAAAAAATAATATTTTTTTCCAAAATACCTACTCTTCTTTTTATGTAAAAATTAGCAATTTTTCTAAAAACTATTTAATGATATACAGTCCTGCACTGATAATGTATATAATAACAAATCTAGTGGTATAATCCGTGTAAACGAAATTATTTAAGTATTACGTTTGACGCTTATATCTATTTAAAATGTCCGTGTACGAGTATATAATTATAGTTAATAACTTAATGATGCATTTTCGCGGTAAATCGTTTTTAATTTCAGCAACGAAAGAAAAACTTTTTATTTTATTTTAATTACGCATTGCTTAGTTCTATGTAATGAACACTTCTTCGAGTATTAAAAATATTCCATTTATGCAGAATAATATATCTATGTTATGAATATTTCGTAAAAAATTATTAATACGCATGACTATAATATAAAATATATTATATATATGTAATGTTTTGCTAGATATTATATTAATGACGAATCGTTTCTGCGTGCGATACCATGCACCAAGACTATAACATAAAGCCTTTGTATAGTGTGATTTGAGAGGAAAAACACACTGGACTCGAGACAATCCCACGACGACCGCAAAATAGGTATTATTTAAGGTAAATTACACTTTTGGACAACTGTTAATTAATGAAACACTACTTTAACAACTACTACTTTAACTACCTAATACCTATATATTATCGTTATTATATATGTATACCTACACGCGGTTTCCAAGGACCTCCATCGAAAAATCCAAATGACCGTCTGCCGTCCCCGCCCGTACGGTTGACCGCGTCCGACGCGCATCATCGAGCGACGACGAAGACGACGTAAATAGAATACACGCAAAGGTAATTCTAAACTTCCAAATCACCTATATGTACCTGTGTATTATATTATCGTTACATCGGTAGCCAGGTGGATCCCATCCGGTAATTCTATACGTACTTGGTGTGCGTGCGAGTACACACATACACGCGCGACGATACACAAGCACGTCGTTGTCGTAAGGAAATACACGTCGTCGGCCGGCATAATTTAATATTATATGAATCTTTATGTATTATACACGCATATTATTGCAGTTATCGAAACGTATAATATGATTATGTTTTAAGGATTCGTGTCCTACTGCAGAGAGTGGAAATATTCACTGTTATGATTGTGATAGCTGGTAGGATACTCAATACTGATATACCTAGGTATTATATTATAATTTAAAAACTTATTCTTATTATTATTATTACTAAAAAAATATTCTTCTGTCATCGGTATGACGAGCCTATACCTGGATATAGCTTATAGCCTACGGTTTTATATTTAAACCCATTAAAATATTAACTGATTTTGAAGAAAAAACGAAGTTTTTTTCACAAATAAAACTTATTTCCAGTTAGTTTTTAAATAAAATGGTACATAGTACAATATATATGTACAAAAGAACTACTTTAAAATACATTTTTAATGAAAATCCCTATTATCCACATAATTGTATTACTAGTATATAATATCATGTCCATATAATGATTTTAATATAAATAATAATCTTTTAAAGAAAGCGAACTCTTTTTGCAAACAACTCAAAATAAATTAAACATTTTACAGGATAGAATAGGTTAATTTTTTCATGCTGTCAATAATTATGGTGGATGAATGTAGTACCTATGTTTTTTTTTTGTGGTTATTGCTAACATCGCGATTGACTAGGCCACGCCACTATCTTTATACCGTCAAATATGTATAGATTTATGATTATAATATCGTGATGAGTACAACGCTAGGTATATAGTCATTTCTACGACCGAAAATCGGATGTCGTTTGGACTGCGACGACGGAAGTATACATATTATTATTGTTGTTATAATGTAACCTCTTCCCCTCTTCCGCTAGTCCGCGGTGGTAATGACTGACTGCTGAGCTGCTGCTGCTGCTGCTGCTGCATATAGGTAATAACCGTCAGGTGGTATTAACCGTGACCCGGTTGGCAATTTGTTACATCCGTATTTTCTACCTACTATATAATATCAGGTACAACATAAAGCGTGCTGTCTACCTAACCACGTGTATATTATTATTAATTATTATAATATCATATATTATTTAGGTATACTATTAATATTTGTAATAATTATTATATTGTTCACGTTTTGCAGGAATTGTCGCATCCTGCCTTAATGTATACATCTTGCTGCAAATATAGCAACAATATCGACATTACTCTAAATACTCACTCCATAAAACCGAGGAACGATAGTATTTTTTTTTTTCGTGCACAAAAAAATAAATTAAATCACAGTATCACACATGTCACATATACATCATACATACCACGTATCAAATAGACAATAATAATATATGACACGTCTATTCGATGCGACACACACGCACATCACGTACCTATGGATATATAAGGAAGACGGTGTCCGTTGACCCGGTTCGAGAAATATTGTTATTGACAAACGGCGCCGCGGCCGTCGAGATCAACAATACACCGAATAACCCTATACCATATACATATACACAGCCTATATCTATGAACAGTATGAAGTATATACGCGCGTATATTTACGACCTAATAGTCACTAGCTTCGATAAATAATAATAATACGATACACATTGTCGTTATTCGCTACCTATTCACTATGAGCAGCTGTCCTCATTCGCTGCACATGCCGTCTACATCTAGCTGCAAAGAATATTATTATCGTCGGCGGCACCGTTATTGGCGCGCGTCGGTGAAATTAATCGCAGTAGCCGTTGAGTTGTCGTGACTGCAATCATCGTCGATCACTTCGTTATAATTTACACTTATGAAACCCTGTATCCAAATCGATAACGAAAAAATACTGTCGTAGATCATATATTACAGGGTTGGACAACTGTTATGGACTTTTAATCAACCTCTGAGTTTATTTGTAAATATTTCTTTTATTGAGAATAACATAAGGGAGTGGCGATCGACTCGAATTCATGTCGCGATTGATTGTTGGCCACCCCTGATGATATATTATACAATAATATCCAAATAATAATCCTAGTTTATTCGGAGATTCGCATGTTCATCATGCTGCCCTGTACCGTTATCGCGTGTATATTTATTAGCTATCTCGATCTCGATCCCACTCATGCCTCCACGGAATAACCCACGATGTCCAAGTCCGGAAATTGGAGAATCCAGAAAATGTTCTACGATCCCTTAATATCTTTGACTTCACAACAAATAGGTTTCATTGATGGCATCGTTGCGGGTTGATAATTTTAGTAGTGTTCGAAAACCCTTTATAGGCGATCTTTACACATTCATTGACTTACCGCAATCAAAAGTATGCGTATGCGGTATTATTACTTATTAAATACAAGTAAGGCCCAACGTACTTTAATTAGAAATTATTACAATGCAAATTGACATAAATATCCGTTAATTCAGTAAATGTAATTCTGAACTATATAAGCTCCATAGTTATTGTTGACTTAAACTGGAGGGTAGAGTGATTTACTTGACGCATCATTCATTCAAAAACTACTCCTTTTAGATTCTCAAAAAAATCAACTATTATAAAACTTAACGATTTTCTGTGAAAGAAATAATTTTCTTTAAAAAAAAAATAATTTGTATCGTAAAAAAACGTACACTCTACACTCTATTAATAGAATAGAAATCACTGAGTTACTTATTTATAAAAATAAAACAAAATCAGAATCAGAATTGTAATAATAATTTTCAACTTTTCATTATTAAATAATAAAAAAATTGTTCCCTGTACATATATTTGTTACAGTGCAGCAATATTATATAATATATTTTAACGATCTATGTATAACAAGAAAATCTACTGCGAGTGTAGTAATGAATTTCTTCTCATATCAATAATAACCGTTCGACACTATTCATATACAAACACGTATTAACCTTCAATTATAAAAATATTATATTATAATACTTGAAATGTATATGATTCGACAACGGCTACTGCACATAGTAACAGAAACAGACAGTGGACTGGTGATTATTATTGGTAGGTACCTATCTGTTATTAAATATCATATTACACTACTATGTATTTAATTTTATCCTGAATCGATAAGTCGTTATTATTTTATTAAAAATCCAAACTCTAACTGACTAAATGTATACCTAAAGTAAGGGAGTAATATTTCACTAGCTATGGATTTCGTTTTATCGTAATTTTTTTTTTTATAGATAAATAGACAACATGTCGACAGTACAAACAGTTTTATGAGTTTAAAAATATGATCTCTAAGTACTATATTTAAAAATTTCAAAAATTAGAATTTCAAAATAATTAGTTATTAAAAGAAAAATGGTGGTGAGCACGTTTGGTGAATTACCCTGTATATATACTTACTTATTTTTAACGAAGTAATTGAATCGTGTATTTAGTAGCTCCTATTATGTATATTGTATGTGTGTTGTAAATTATGATAATATTATAATAGGCACCTATAAGCGAGCACCTATACGTTCTGCAGTAGTTAAGTCTAACGGCCCGGTTTCGATTATATATATTACTATACATTTAGCAGACGAACGATGTGGTAGCCGCAGTAATAACCTACATATTATGATGTGTACAAGACACAAGTGAAACATTAAGTATAAGCTATCTACCTATTTGTTTTCATGAATACATATATTTATTTATATATACAATATACATTATTGTTTTTATCTGATGTTAAGAGGTGTACAAATATGTATAATATATAATATAGTAGGTATAATACGACCGCACGTCATTTCGCACTCCGCTAATCCACACTCGATTACAATTAAAATAATAATTTGCGCGGGCAAACAAAAATAAAACGCTAAATAATAAAATCGTGAAAGTCAAACCACGGCACGCGTATATTACGATATTAATATAAAATATACTTATGTATATGGCTATTAAGCGACGACGTATGTAATATATTGGCGCTACAATAAGGTATAATAAGGAAAATGGTAAACTCATATTATGATCGTAATATTATATCGTTCACCTACATGTACAATGAACATACGATATACTATATATATATATATATATATATTTGTTCTCGAGGGCGCCTCAAACACATAAATAATAACGACACGCGTCACGATAGATCCTCGGACTTGCAAGGTCGCGTCCTCGAAACGGTCAGAACGGACGTCAGTGATTAGTTTTTGTCCATTTTTCTTTTTTATTCTTTAGTTCCAATCTCTTTACTGACCTTTCCTAATTGTCAATTGAAGTCTCCAAATAGTAACGAATATATTATTACAGTAGTCAGGATTCTACATTGGGGAAGCTGATTATTTATCATACATTCATACAGGAGAGTGTTAATTTATAAGTATGGTATGCCGTGAGTACAAAACATTTTGGACTTAACATTTAATAAACTGAATTTTTAAGATATAAATATAAATACACGATATTATACTACTATTTTATAGGGTACCTCCGGCTTTTTAGAAAATACTTAAAAGTGTCCCGAGTCAAAAAAAGTTTAAACTTCTGTACAAAATAAAATAAAATGTTACATAAAATTAAAACTCGAATAATTTTCTATTTCTAATAAATAAATCTTACTTTTTTATGACCAGGGGGTGATTTCACTCCCCGAATTCCCCCAATTCCACATATATAATAATAATAATAGACAATGGTATAAGTGTGTCCGTAACGGCACATAATTATTATTTGTTGTTAGTTGTCCGCGGAACGAGAACAAAACATCCGAATAACAATCGCCTAATTTCTGGCCGAACGTGTTTACAATAATTGCGTCGGTCACGACGACAGTTCTATCAAAATAAAGTATTCAAATTTTTCATCTACACGGACGGTCTTGGCATTTATAATGTATATATTGTGTGTGTACCTTAATACGTTATACAGCCGTACGTAACAATGGTCGCAACTCTAAATGTATAGTATAGGCCAACTTAGAGAGTCTCTCGCTAGTCTAGCTGTGGTACCTGCGAATCTATTTTATATTATATCGAAACGTATTTTATTCACGAGCGCTGCTGCCTGGCGTGTTCTGAAATTCCAAAACCTGTAAAAATGTATTCATTCTATACCTCTATGGTATTATGTCGTAGGAAAAATGATGCGTAATAAGTAGGTATCTATCTAATAACGGTACCAATACGCATGTCTTGACGCCGGAGCTGAATATTCTCAACGACTACACGGAAAACGAAACGAACGGAAGAAAACTCACATAGTCACATCCTGCAACGCCGGATAAGGGATAAATTCGAATTTTATATTCGTTTAGATACTCACATAAAACCTATTTATTAACGATCATCAGTCCGACAGTAGGAAGAATGGTTTATATTTTGAATACCTAAAGTTTTTATTTATATCTATTCGAAGTTACAATTTAACAATAATAATATCAAAATGTTTTCATTTTTAAAATTAACGAATAGTTATAAGTAGTTAATATTTAAAAGTATATAATGTGTATTTAGATTTATTTCTTAATTATTTGTGTCATTAATCTAAGTTAATATAATTCGTACATTATATGTTCTAAACATAAATACAATTAGAAAATTTTAGTTTAAATAAGGAGTGCAGTTTGACAATTTCCAGACGAAAGACTTGTAACAAACAAGTTGAAATTATTTTTCTACCAGCAAATAGAGCTTTACCCAGTGGCGTAAATTGAGTTAAATTTTTAGGGTTGCAATCAGTTTCGAAGACAGACAGACTCGTGGGGGGCGAAGCCCCCCATACCCCCTAAAAAGTTTTATTTTATTCTAAATTTAACATTATAAATAGTAAGTATAGGTAATCTCAACAAAACTATTATAACTCTTACACACATATAGTGTATATTGG